>CAIGRP010048303.1:0-11241 GCA_903798385.1 Fraxinus cuspidata
TTTCTCATTCACCCGAGTATCAATTTTTTTCAAGTAAATACATGATTTCGATGAACTCACGGAGGAGAACACAAATCAATCTTTATCTTCCAAAATAGCCAAACGGGTCTCACTCAAAACTCATGCCAAAGTCAGCCACATACTCATTTTTTTCCAACAAGTTTTTAGTTTAAACATGTTTAGGCAACAATTAGATTATTACCAGAATCTTTATGCCTACAAGTTTTCACCGGAGACATTTTTTTTGTCGTGAAACGAGTTAATAGTGTGTAGGTACGGATCCGACATTTTTTGTTGTAGGATCAAAAATAAAAATGTAATTTTTTCAAAAATTAATATAATATTAATGAAAATAAGTTATTATGCATTTTGATACTTTGAAAACGTCCTATAATTATATAATTATCAATATTGTTAACTGGATTTTGCTACTTGTATAGTTTTGTTTAACATTTCGTTGACAGGTGTAGAGATGATGGCGAGTAAATCAAATTGAATTTAGGAAGTAAATGAATTGAAATAAAATTCACATTTAATCAAGGAAGTAAATGAAATTTAAATTTAATGCAAAGTAATTCAAATTACATTTAAGCCATAATGATCCTAAAATATTTGACGTCACATTCCTTATAAAATTTACTAATAAAATTATGTAAATTATACTAAAAAAAATTCATGCAAAAATAATAAATGTTAAAGAAATAATTAATTTTTTTTAAAGAAAAGAAGAGAGAGACGCCTTTTTTAAAGACGTACGTTTGAAGCATATTTAATTATATTCAATACCCGTGGACCATACATTATGACTATAATGTAGTTCTCGAAACGAGCCTCTAGATGACGTAAGCAATTTGTGGATTTAGATAGTATACGATCATCGGCGAATTTTGAAAGTTAGCATATTATCAAAATCCTCGAAATACTAGTTGAAACAGTTTACTTTGATACGTCGTAGCTTTTGCTATGGTTGGTCAATTCGCTAGCCATTAACGAGCGAAAAACTAGGCCATGAGCACTTTGAAATTGTATTAAGAATGAAATGTTTCGATTTCATTTGGCATCCCGTAATGAGGGAGTCAAAGCAGGTCGTACAGGGGTCAAAACAATTATTTTCTCAAAAAAAAAAAAACCAAAAATTATGGTCATTTGACCCCACATGACCCCATGTCGGCCCATCCTTGGTTGTGTGGATATCGATTTTTTTTGGTAAAGTCACTATTGACGGGTTGTTATACACGGGCGACTCGTTCTTGATGGCCGACTAAGTGAGACAATGACCTGGATTTCCATAAATTCTTTTTTTACTGCAGACTACCTATTATTAGGTTCTAGCTCCAATTTTATTGAAGCCAAAAATAACAAAGGGTATTTTGAAATTGGGTTAGGGCTTTCAATTATTTCAAGGTAATTAGTTAAGATGTTGAAGATAATATATACTTTTCTAAACAAAAAAGATAATAGATGATATGTTGAAGATAAATTAGTGAAAATAATTGGAGAATGATTATGGAAAATCTTTGAATGAGGAAAGTGCAAGTGTTATACACTAGGTCCAATCGATCTTGATTTATAACATATCTATTAATTAATTAAATTAATATTTTATTAATTTAAATAATAGAGTATGTATATTCAAGTCTTAATAATTTGTTAATCACAAGAAATTGTATTTATGAGGTATAAATTACATATGACTGAATCTTAAATCATCTGTGATTGTAAGTATTAATGAGATATGAATATCGTTTTTACAGATAAACCAACATGTTTGACATTTCTTACTTGTGAAGTAGTCGATTTCACAAGCTAAAGTGTGGTGGCACTTAATTGAACACGAAAATATTTTGTAAAGAAAACAAAATATTGGAGACCCGATGTGAAGATTCTATATGGATATTTATTTCAGTGTCTGTATTGGTAGTTAACCTCTAATATTCAATAGTGAAATAGGTCATTCGACTTGAAGTTATCATAGTGCCTTATATGAGAACAGTTATACTTTGGTGATATTGGATGTTACTATGTTAAGAGTTTGGATTGTTTGGGTATATCAAGAATTATATGAAGATTGTGAATGATCAATAGATGATTCGTCACTCCTAGATAGCAATAGATTATGATCTACATTTCATTCAATTAAGTTAATATTGAAATCTTTGGCCAAAGTATACTAATAAGTCGAAAAGAGTCTTCGACTTACATTGACTTAGTAATGGAATGAAAGATATGATCGATAATCGAGATTTGAGCACTTCATATCTCGTAATCGAATTATATTGATGAAAAAATTATAGTTTCACAGTAAACAAAAAAGTTTTGTTTTGTCATATCATGTAACATTTCCCGTCACATAAGCTGTCTTGACACATTGCTAGATGTCAATTTGGGACGATGAATGCAAATTAATTAATCTAGGTAAATTAATGATAAATAAAAAAGGTGTTTAAATTTATCTTATTTTGATTTGATCAAAATAATAATTCACTTCTTTAGGTATCGTGATAAAAAACCTAATAGATCACACACAAAGTGAGAACTAGAAGTATACTATTACTAACTAATTAATTGACAAGTAATGGATACTTGTACAATTAATTAATTGTGTTATTTATTAATGGGCAAAATTAGTTAATCGAATTAATTAATTAACAGACTGAGTGTAATTAATTAGATTAATTAAACATTACATCATATTAAGTTTAAGTGTCGGATCAAGCCCACTTGGATTTCTATTAATAATATGTTAGGATTGAGAAAACAAAACGACAATTCATTATTTTGCTAGTACAAAAAAAAAAACATTAATTCTCTCATTCTTATTCCTTTGTGGATTTACACTGGAAGTTAGACAATTGGATAGCTATAAATTGCAGATCGTGATTGTTTGTGATCAAGAAACAAAGAAATTTGCAGAATTCGTCAAAGGTACAATTTCTATCACATTTTCTTTCCAAACAATAAGCAGATCATTGCTATCACATTTTCTTTTTAAACACAAAGTAGATCATTAGTAGAAATTAAAATATTGTTTAAATTTCGTTGTGCATGTTAAATAAAATCTCAACAATGATATCAAAGCCTACTTTGTACCTGTTAGAAACCGTTTTGCATGTTGAAACATTCAAAAGTTAATTGATGTTTTTTTCTTGTTTTTACCAATTTAAGAAAATTAATTTTTATCATCAAGATTGGTTTTGAAAAGAAAATTTAGTAACTGGATCGAAAGATGTGGCCGACGGCATTGGGCAACAATTGTCACCGGCCTTGGCAACTACAGCACGTGGTGGTGTGCTACATCATGCGCTGCACGCTTGTAGAGATGCCTAACTTCCTTGAAATGTGCAGTGGCGCCATGTGTCTGTTGTAGCGACGGGCTGCTACGTTCCTTCAACGGTACGCCTTCGTTGTTTTGATAGCGGTGGCATACTGCCACTTATTTTATACCAACGGCGTCGGCTGCCGGTACCATGAAGAGAAAAGTGATGGCTTTATGGTTTCAAGTATAAAGATTTGGGAACGGGGCTTGTGTTGATATTTGTGAAATTTTGAGCCCCTATGTACAATTTTGATTTCAGGGGTCAATGTGAAATTTTAAATAAAGGGGCCGTTCTGGTAACGACCCTGATTTTAATTTCTAAATGGTCATATTGTAATTTTCAAAAGGGTTTTGAATTTAAATATTAAAATAGTTTTAAATTTGATTTTCAAATGAATTTTGACCCATTAAAAATTTTATTTTAAAATTCACGACCTTTTATATTATTGTTAAATTTAAATTTTAACTTAAATATTAAATTTTGACACTAAATTGAAGTTTATGTTATTTATAAGTTTTATCATAAATTAAAACGTTAATTCAATTGAAATTAGAATAGACTCTAATTTGATATTTAATTAGAATTTGATTTTAGTAAAATTTTCTTAGAATTAGAGTTGGACTCTAATTTTTGTATTTCAATTAAAATTTGATTTTAATTAAATTCAACCGCCTTAAATTTTAAAATTAGAGTTGGACTCTAATTTAATATTTAATTAGAATTTGATTTTAATATATAACATTTAATTAAAATTTGATTTTTAATCAAATAAAACCGTCCTATAATTTTGAAATTAGAGTTTGACTTTATTTTGATATTTAATTAAGATATGATTTTAGTTAAGTTAAGTTGCCTATAATTTGGGATTTAGACTTGGACTTAGTGTTTAATTGAAATTTGATTTTGATTAAATAAATTTGCTAATTAAATCAATTGATTAATTATTTATTTAATTGTTCTACTCTATTTGTCTAAATTAGTTTAAACAATCTTAATTACTAGAAACTTGAAATATATTTGCATATAATAATAAATATTGTATAAAAATGCATTTGTATGATAAATGCTCAATTAGTGGATAATATACTCGACCATGTGGACGTTGAATGATTAGTTTTGTTATTTTATGGGCCTGCGAGCCCGTTATTACTATTATTGGTCTACGTGCCCAATTTATATAGATATGCGTACCAATTAGAATAGGATACAGATTGTAGTTGGAGATACAAGAAGAGGGGGAGACCATAGAAATGGTGGTATACGTCAATGTTATACCCCTTAGGAACTCATCAACTATTCTTTCCTTTAGCTCAGAAAGGCTAGATGGATTTAGTCCATAATCGTCCATACTATTATATGTATATTTATTTGCATGTTAGATGTACAATAAAATATATATAATTATTATGATGAGGCCTTTGCGTGATAAGTCCCTTACTAAAATATTAAATCCGATTTATTATTCTCTTTCATCATTATAGTAAAAGACGAGAGATTTAAATCGATCTCAACTTGTTTAGCACACTCAAAGCTGGTCTATTAATTATATATTTAACACTATGAAATATTAGATATTTCTGAATGATAGGTTCGACTTAATTAAAATTTATTTTTTGTTGAGTATACTCAAAGAGATAAATTCTAGAGATATGTTAAGTTAACACATAAGATGTGTGAAGATAAATAGTTATCTCTGAATGATCTGAGAGTTATATAGAGATACAATTAATAACATTATCTACTCAAATGTTTTGTTAAGAATTCTTAAGTACACTTCAGGTCTTAATATAATAAATGGTGTCCCAACCCACTAAGAGTCAAGTATGAATTCCATAAAATTATGTAAGAGGGTCAAAATTTTGAATTAAACAGTGGGAGCATAATTAATTTAATAAAAAAAAAAAACCATGTAATATTAATTGGTGCATTTCTATATATTATTCTTTTATTTTTGATCATTTTCATTTATTGAATTATGAGTAATCATGTGAATTGAGAGGTATATTGGATGCCAACAACCGGACTAGATTTTCTTGATTTGTACCGTAATCTAAGAATTGTTCTCAGGCACAGGCATGAGAAAATTGGTTATGTTCTCGGGTAGTAATTTCCAGAGATACATGTTGATGACTCGACTGAGAAAAACATAGTGATGACAATAATGATACTACATGTGTGATACTTGCAACTATGTCACTCGAGTTACAAAAGCAAAATGAGGGTATAGTTGCTAAGACATGATTTTTCATCTCAAAAAGTTGTATGATGAATAATCACGTATGGAAGGATAAGAGACTTCAAAACAATTATATCAGCGTAAAATGGTAGACGGATCTTTAGTCATGCTTATTTACTGAAGATGATTAACTATATTGGGAAGTTGTCTCAATTAGGTTCAGTTATGGATCATGAACTAAATATTGACTTGGTTTTAAAATCTTAGCTATTTACAGTTTATTATGAATTTAACATGAATAAGTTTGAATGCACACTAACTAAATTGCTGAATATATATTCTTCCGCCATTATATATTGGTCTAATTGTTAAGAAATCTCATATCTTTCCATACGTGATTGTTCATCATTAAACTCTTTGAGGTGAAAAATCAACGTGTTAGTAATTATACATCATTTTGCTTTTATAACTTAGGTGACAAAGTTGCAAGCATAACATATGTTGCAGTTCTATTGTCATTACCATGTTTATTATAGTAGCCAATTATTCCTTAGTTGAGTTATCAGCAGGTATCTCTGGAAAGAGCTACTCAATGATATAACCAATTGTTCTTATGCTTGAGAACAATTATGAGATTACAGTATCAACCAAGAAAATTTGTAGTTGTCGACATCCAATGTCTTTTAAATAATTATGGTTACTCATGATTCAATAAATATGCATGACAAAAAGTAAAAGAATAATATATAAAAATACATCAATTAGTTTAATGCACTAGTAAAATGAGAAATTTGAGAGAACCAAGTTTACTATTGGTTGTCAAGGAATTACCAAGAATCAGATCAAAATTGGCCAATTCTTGATATATGTCCCAAAACTGACACATTTCGTAGAGGAACGAAGTCGAATCGGTCTATTCCATTTGGTTCCTATCCAAATCCACTAGTTCCGAAAAAAGTGCGTACCCAACGCATTATTTTTTTGATCTTAAGCTGTATTTATACGATCAGTTTTTATAGTTATCTATAAAACTATTCGCTCGATGATTTCTGGATATAAAATCATATTCTCCCCATCTTCATCTTAAAGAATCGGTAATCTGTATCGTTTGCCAGAGGGAGCCTCGTATGGTCCAATTTCTATGGTAGATTAGATATTGTTATAGGCAAACTTACCAAGAGCAAGTACAATTCCCAACTTTCCCCTAAATTCAATACATAGGCTCGCAACATATCCTTCAGTATCTAAATAATCCTCTCAGGATGACCAACTAGAGATGATGACCTTTGCTAAAACTCAATTTTGTTCCCAAGCTCCATGAAATCTCTTCTAGAACTTAGGTAAATCTCGGGTCTATGTTTGGAAAGTAGACGTCGGAGTTTCATACAATCTGACTATCTCCCTCGTGTATTGCTAAGCTAACTAATCCCAACTGAAACTCATTTTCGCCGGTTGAAAATGAGTAGTCTTCATTAATTGATTGATAATTACTCACATGGCATTATTTTCCTTCATCGATTTCAGAAAACCAACTACAAATCCATTTAAATAGCTCCCATTTCCAGTCTAGTATTTCTAAAGGATTTAAAAACCTTTCACGTCTCTAATGCTCTACTTTTACTCAATGTCAATCTATACACTTGCTAAAAAAATTCGTGTGAATTGTCTAAGGCCACTAAAATAAAAATTTGATGAGAATTTTAAGTTAAAGGTCGGTTCTTGATGATGGGTGTTTAATGAGGGGCGCTGCACTAATCACGGAAAAAACTATCATGATTTATGAGTGAAAGCTACTCTATTAAAAGTTCCAACTAAGGATACTTAATAGAAATCCCAAAAGGAAAACTTGAGAAAAAAAAAGAAAAAAGATTAAGCTATTGCATGAAATAGAAGACACACAATAAATATAAAAAGGTTAGTGCATGAAATAGAAGATGCACTACATACATGATTAAGCCCAAGATGAAAATTAGACTTTTGAAAATAGATTATGAGCCTAATTGAGTTTTAGAGGTTTAAACAATCAAAATATACAAGAATCCTCATCTGGCGAGATATTGATTTATAATTGTGAGATCTATCCAAGTTAGAGAGGGTGCAAATTAGTATAAAAAAATCCAACCTTAAATTACACCTTGAAAAGAGAGTTAAAAGAATATGTTTGGAGGTATATATCTTAAGAGTTGAGAAATGAAATATTTGACTATTTAGAGTTGGGAATTGAAGCAACTAGTAAATTTATAATATTTTACTTAATTTTTCACATACACACATCAATTTTACAGTGGATAGGTGAAAATTGGTTTATGTATAGTGATTTTGAAGTTTTTCATAGATTTGGCACATTTATTCCAATCCTGAGACAAACGTCAATTTATCTAATCGAATTTTGTTTCATACTTGCTTGTTGAGATAGGTTATAATTTTGTTTGAGGAAAAATTGTTAAAGTTTGGAGGTATTTCATAAGTATAATCTATATATTTAACTAGGCATATAAATAGGAATATTTGGGAATACCTTTGATGAATTTAGCTTCATTTCGTGTATTTATTACTTCGTAGGTAAAACTCAATATTTAAAGGAGAAGTTCAGGAATCAAATTGTAAATATTCAATTTAAAAATCCAAACCACATGTCGATGAGTAAAGAATGTGGAGAGTCAATTGGATGAGAATAGAGTACTAAAGACTTAATGTAGAGAGTCCATTGGACAAGAATAGAAGACTAAGGACTTAAATTGCACAAAAAGGACAAACTAATACCCTAGAGAATGTTCGGGGACCAACTTTAAAGTGCCGAAATCATGCATACGCATAGTGTAATTTGGGTTGCGCATACAACCCCAAGACCTGCAAAAAATTGAAGGAAAAATTGGCGAGCCATGCCTGCACAAGCCATGTACCCATGTGCACGTATGGGTTAAAAATGGGCAACCGAGCCAATTTCCTTTACCCATCACCCTTTCGATAACAATTTTGTATGTGTTTCTTGACCTAAATTAGATTTCTATAAGTATAGATTGTGGGCAAGACCTTGAAGAACCTATCATTTCGTGTAAAACACTAAATCTTGTAATCAAAAAGAGGCAATTCAAAATTCTTTTGGCAAAAATCAAGAGGCAATATACAAGAACTCATTCGGTTGAAGATCCAACCTTGATTTTTGGTAAAGAAAGAGATAGTGGAGACAATCAAGAAACTATTGAAGAGATTCAATAACTTTAAGATTTCTCCTCTTTTTTCTTCATTCATCCAAATCCGAGTTATGTTCTACAAAATAATTATGATTTCTTGTAATTTTATAATGTTAGGCTAGACTTTTAATTACTAAGATATAGATGAACCCTTGTTATAAATTCTTAATATAATTTTAATAATTTGACACTTAATATATGTTTATTCTTGGATAATTGTTATATGTTTATTGCATATCAATAAGTTGATCACTAACTGAATTGATGTGTGAATTTTATTATTATTGAGAGAGACAATAAGATAATAACATATTATAATAATCATTGTGAGGTCATATAGAGGGTAACGATATACCCTTATACCTTGAATGATTTCAATATATGTTGTTCTAGGGTCTTAATGATTGTTTTCATGTTTGCATATTTCATATAGATATATGAAGGTCACATGAGAGCATATATTCAAATCTTTTGAGAGATTATCAAATAATTTAGGAACATTGATCAAGAATGCACACATATTGTCATAATATTGAATTGGATTAAATTGGATTAATAAGGGAAATTTGAAGTCTTAGTACATATTCAACCAAATCTTACAAACGCAATCATAATTTGCTCATTATAATAATTTGTTTAATTAGAAAAATTAATATAGAATTGATAATCAACACTTGGCTATTCGATCAAAGTTACTATTAATTGACACTAGATTAAAAATATAATCTCTGTGGAATTTTATTCATCGCTTTAGTACTTGTCCATGATAGCTTGCGTTTGCGATATTTCATACGATTAGTACCCAATCTAGGTTCAACTTTGGCGGCAAACAGATTGTTAATACTTCAGAGGAAGTCCACGAATTAATGTTTAAAATTGAAAACAACTATTGCAATAGATAAGACACATTGAATATTATATGATTTTCATGTAATAGAATGCATACTCATGTTCAGTATGTTTATTTATTTAGACTTGAGATAAAATTAATCAACATTTAAATTTCTATAATTGACTTTAATTTAAATTTATAGTACTTTATATTTGACTAACAATTGACAAGTTTCGATTAGTAAAGAAATTTTAAAATCCGAGTTCGGTTTGGCCTGGCTTCTAAGAAAACCGAGTAATATTGGAGTATAATCAATTGCAAAAGAAAATTAGTTTATCTCTAAAATGTATTATCTAAATTTGTCAACTTCTAGGAACGCAGTTTTGCCTCATAATTGTATATTTTAACTTATGGGGATTATCCCAAAATCCCTTTCTCAACAATTTTTTCAAAATAATATATTTATCCATATAGCATTTGAAAGGCAAATATCTTGCTTTTACCCTGCAAAACTTAGAAGTAGTGTGGATTGTTCGTGCGAAACCCACAAGCGTACAAGATCGTTGACAAGCAATAGAATTGATGAATTGAGAGTTATCATCCCACATGGAATAAATTCAATTCAAATTTACTAACTTTTTATGGAATTCGAATTATGTGAATAAAAGAGAGTTTAATTTTATTTTATGTTTAATTAATTTAAAAAGATGTAAAAATGTGATTTTTATTAATTTAATAATGATTGCATTGGATCTCGAATTCGCCTATTGCTATCTATTTCAATTCTTGATTTCTAATCTAACTTCAATTATCTAAGAAAGTGGTAAAATATGTTTTGTATCAAATTATGGATGATGGTATTGGATTTCGAATCCGCCTATTGTTATTTATTTCAATTATTGATTTGTAATCTAATATCGTTCATGTGTTCTTGACAATCGATAATTCTATTGTAATTAATTCTCTTTTCCAAGACAAATTAAATATGTTCTAATCACAACCCAAATATATTCCTAGTTTGAATTCGAATGCATTAAAATTTAGATTATTTATATGACTGCACATGCGATAAATGTTATTCCTAACATCTATTACAGATATATTAATTTTACCACATTTTAAACTACTTGTGATTCTCTCGACACTACAATAAGTAACTAATTATCTAATTGGTGGAAAATCAATTAAATAATGCAATGAGTATGCAAAATTAATCAAGAAACACAAGAAATATACTAAACAACTAGTCTTGAATTAAAACAAATAAATAAATAGGGTTCATCTTCATCCAATACACACACGGATCTAGTCTAACTTGATAATATATAAATTACAAGAAGAATACTAGACAAAATCTAGCCTAGCATGTTATATATAAATTACAAGAAGAATAATTAAAAAATATCACCCGAATCATAAAATAAATCAAAAGATGTTAATCTTCAAACTCATGGCTGAATTATTCAAAATCTTGATGTAATTGACATTTATTCCTTGCTACGGCTTGATATCTTCTCTCAAAATATAGCAATTAGCCTCTTTTTTTTTTGATGAATTTGATGAAACTATTGTGTATGAAGAGGCAAGAGAGGTTTTTTTTTTTTTTTATGTGTAGTCCTCATTCTCTATTTATAAGAGTCAGAAAATAGGTCAAAATTGTGTCCAATTTGGTTTCCAAAAGAGTTTGAATCACGAAATGAAACTAAAGATTCGTTTGTGAAA
>CAIGRP010048309.1:0-28893 GCA_903798385.1 Fraxinus cuspidata
ATATGATTTTTGAATGATTTTCTTCGATCAATCATATGATGTCCAGAAAGTGAACGTGAATGGAGAATAATGGCGAAAACATTCTTTTATATTGACAGTTAATATTATTTCGGTATTCAACAATTTAATGAACTATCGGTTTCAATATTATTCTTGTGGTACTTCAAGTTATACATTTTGTGGCATTGTAATATTCATGATCAACTCACAAAGAGGACATTTGGACATGCTAAGGCAAAAGATGATCACTCACAAGAAAACGTTGTTTACTTGAAACTTTGTCCCTAACAAAATGCCCGTCCACTCTAATATATTTAGTCATTGCATGGTATACGCTGCTAAAGTACTAGCACTTGTATTATCACACAATCACATATATAGAAGGGCAAAAATAAAATACTTTAGTAAAGATTGTATACATCCACGTAAGTTCACACGAGACATGGTAGAGCTCTATCGATTAATGTGCAAGACCCAAGTTTTATAGAAGACTCATTGATTAAAGAATCACCACAAAATAACAGTTATGTACCACTAATCCTCTATCACGAGGGCAACATGCCTAGAGATATATACTAGTCTCGTTGATGAAGATAAGTATGTGTTGCTTGGTGTTCTGAAAGCCATTTTGATAAGGAATTTCCTTTTTATTCACATCAACATGTCTAGAGATATATATTAATCTTGTTGAACTTAGACATTTGTATCCTTTAACAGTTTCATAGCCATATACCGGGACTAGAGGCCTAAACCCGTGTGATTGCATAGAGATAAAATGTAGCCGTTTATGGCCGTTGATATTTGAATTTTGGTGACTTTTCATCTTATTTTGGCACCATTTCGTGAAAGAATATTGAGGCCTATATATATGTGATCAATGTTCAAAGGCAAGAAGATAATAATCGTTCTCATAAACATTTTTATTCTACACATAATAGAAATCAAAAATCCCTTCTTACATGTTCAAAATTTCCATTTTGTTTGTTCTTCAAGTTTTGGAGGATTTTTGCTAGTGTTTAAGTGTTAAATCCTTCACAAGGCTTGATTAATTCTTCAAACCATTTGCCATAATCCTTTTAAGCATCATTTTCAATCCAATAGGGGTGAAATATAGTTTGAGGACAACAGTTTTGTGTTCGGGCCTTCTTTTTTCATCTTTTTCTGGTTTTAATTTTTTGCTTTCATCTCCCATCTTCTCTGTGCACATTATATATTTTCCAACAATCTCAAACTATATTCTTTGCGCAATGGAGAATGAAACCACCATTGAGACGATCAAGTTGATGAATCAAGATCCTGTTCAATTGGATCATTTTGATGGAACCAACTTCACGAGAGCAAGATAAATTCAAGTTCCTACTAATGGCATTGAAGATATTCTACATCATTGATCCGGATTTGGCATCATCACTGGAACCAACAAATGGAGAAACCAATGTCGTGAGAATCGAAAGAAAAAATATGTAAGATAATATGCCGAGCATCCAATTGGAAAGTTCTCAGGAACCATTAGTGTCGTCGCTCCAAGTTTATTCAATTCCTAACATGAAATTAATTTATATTACTCATTACGTCCACAAAGATATATTTGTTTGCATTTTCACACACATTAAGAAAATATAATTAATATAGTCGAACACACACACACACACATAATTAAAGGCTTAAGAAAAATATTTAAAGGTACTTCAATGGTTACACCGATTTCTTTAACAACTTGGGGAATAAATAATCCAACTTCTTCTTCACTTTTCCCTTGAAGGAATGGATGATTATAATCGTTACCTCCTATTTTTCCCATGAGAACTAGTGCGGTTTGAAGAAATTTTTTACACTGCTAAAAGCAGTCTTTAATTAAGAAATTCCAAATTATTATTTGATTCATCAAATGAACGTGAATGAGTTGATCCACTTGCTAATCAGTTTGATCAAGTAGGGCAATTGTTGGACACTGAAAGATAAAAAGCAAAGTAAATGGACAAACAAAGTCCGCTCAAATATCTGAGATTTCAGGTAAGGACGACCTCATGAGGCGGAGGGGTGCCCTTAGTAGCAGAATCAGTTATTTTTATTGTGGGGGTCAAAAAGTAAATTTTTTGAAGTAAGGTAACACTATCGGTTAATTGAGACTCAAGAAATGAGAAGGAAGGTGGTCCGATTGGCAAAACATTTGATGGAATTGACAAAGCCAATATACTAAGGTGGAATGAGAAATAAATTAGTGATTTCAAATTTTGTTTTTCAAGAAAAAAGCGTACACGGTGCTCCAACTAAGGGAAGAATAAATATTTTAATTTTTAAAAAAATTATGAAAAAAAAAAAGGAGAAAAAGAAGTAAAAACATAATTTTGTAAGGTCAATAACCCATGATACCATTCAGCTGCGATCTTACGCACCAAATAGCATTATTTGTATGAAATTATGAGTAGGTCCACGAGTGCAACAACACATACCCACACGCTAGGACCAATTAGATGCTCATGTGGTCCTCTATTATAATTATTAATCTAACCAGGTACGTTATTGATATAAATTTGACACGCGTACTTCTTGATTTTCTTAAAGTGACATTGAGTACTTGTTTGATCACAATCACAATTCTTAAAAGTTATTTTTTTCTAAACTTGTTTTCAAGCACATATTTTATGAGTTGTTTAACTTTTGAACAATACTTTTATCATAAAAAAATCTAATTTTTATCCAAATCAACAAGGGCTTATTTCGTTATTCAGATTTTTTTTATTCATTATTCAATTTTTTTTTTAAAATTTGTCTTTAAAACGAAGGAGGAGTTTTACAAAAGAATTAGAGATTATTCAACAACCAAGGGATTAAAATTAAAATTTTAAGTTAATTCGAAGTCAATAATTTGTTTTAATAATATATCAAAATTTTAAAATTCAACCAAAATTTTCTAAAAATCTGATTTTAATCTCCATTAAACAGATGCTTTATTTTTGTGAAAAGAAAAAAGTATTGTTTCACAGTTGAACCGGACATTTGAGCTTTATGAAAATTGAAATGCTCAAATGCATGTCAACTTGCAAGATTCAGCCAAAATCAAAGAGTTTAGGAAACATTGATCACTTATTAATTTGAAGCATGAAGAAGATGAGAGAGAATTAGTAATAAGGGCGAGATTGCAGAATTTTTATTTTTTAAATACTCTCTAATATTTAACAGTCTACTTTACAAAGCAAGGTAGGATATGTTAATGGTAAATAACAATTGGAATTATAACGAGACTTCATAAAAAAAAATAAAAATAAAATGATAGCCTTATGACCTAGAAATAGATATCAATTAAGTGGATACTAATAATGAATTATAATTTATTATGATATCTATTATTTTGAATGCCGATGAGATTATTTATAAGGCCATGTTTGATTACCTATATTTTCCTAGTAAATTGGAAAATTTTTTCCATTTTCCACATTTTTTGGTATTTGATTGCGAAAGTTTTCCCCGGAATTTGTTTTCCCTCCCCACCCCTCACGCGCCACTTTTCTTGTTTTTTAAGGAAAATGTTTTCTCTTGTTTTTTGTGGTAATTGATTTTCCACCTTTTTTTTTGTTTTTTGCATTTTTTCTTTTTGAAATTCGAAAAAATTATAGGCACAATGGTAAAAAAATTTATCACTTTTATTGACAATTTCCATGTAAAACAAAGTCAAACGAATGGTATTCGGTATGGTAATTTTTTTAAATTTGTTTAATTTTTTTTTTGGCAATTGGAACAAATTATAGACCCAATGGTAAAAAGATTTATCACTTTAATGGACAATTTTCATAAAAAATAAAGTCAAACGGATATCAAACCAGGTGAAAAATTATATCAATCAAACACAATACTAGTAAAACAAATTCTAGGCAATTCAATTCACTGTAATTCATTTTCTTTCACCCAAATTTCACTTTTGCAATCAAACGGACCCTAAATGATAGAAAACATTAGGGGCGGAATTAGTCTTTTTCTTAGAACTTATAAAAGATTTGTGAGTTTATTGAAATTTTTGGTTGAAAATAAAATTTGATCATTTATAAATAATTTATATTTTTTTCAAAATGGAGCTTTGTGTAAAGAAACAAAAAAAGTGCAATAGCCCAATTAATGTGTAATTTATATTATAAGGATTTTCTGTAATTTATATATCACCAATCTATAAACTATTAATGTTTCGAGGTTCTAGTTTATCGAAGTATAATACTCTTATTTTATTTCTTTAATCATTCCTTATTTGGTTTAGATAAAAATACGATTTTAATATATTTTATAAAAGTCGATGAAACATGTAATTTAAATTTATGGTTAAGATTTTAATCAACATTTTTTAATCAAACGATATAGAAGCTAAAACAACACACGGAACAGAGCTTATACAGAGATGGCGCCTCTTCTTACTTGAGGGTTTGTGGCAAATTGTAGACAAAACTCTTTGAACCAACTCAACTGAGCCGCCAGAAAGACATTTCCATAAGGAATTTTGACTCCTATTTTTGCAAAAAATGAGTCCTCCAGAGCTGTACTTCCGCCGACTGCAAAATTCACACCTTCCCGAAAACTCCTCCTGCTTACATTTCCTTAGCCGTGGAATGGCGGCACTAATGGAAGCCCCATACCTTGGGCTGCAAGGATAAAACATATCAAGAAACGAAGAGAAATAGTAAAAGAAATGGGCAAACATAAAATAAACTTGTGAGTTCTGTATGTATTTGTAATTGTATGTACAGCCGGCAATAATTTTCTCTGTGTGTGTGTGTAGTTGACGTGCCAATGAAATCGATTATAAGAGGGCCATCGGAGAACCGGCCGACGGGATGATGAAAGAAAGTTACTCCATAAGGTGGGAACTCACACATTGGTGGCTTCTTGTTGGACGAAGTTGATTCTAAATAAAGCAAATTTCCAGTATCAGCAAGCGAATCACCAAAACTAACTATGGATTTGTAGCATCCACATGCATATTTGCTTGCTGATAATAGAAAGAGGACTGCACATGCAAATCCAGTTTTACTAAGGAGTATGTAACAATCTATGTGACAATTAAGTCTACACATATTAAATTCAAATTTTAATATAAGTCAAAATTTAAAAACAATTTTAATCACATATTTTTTGGGTCCCACGACTTTTTAATTACCCATTTCATCACATTCTTTTTTTTAATCAAAATCTACTAAAAATACGATTTTAATTTCTATCAAACAGGGCTTAAGTAACATCAATTTATGAGATCATTTAAATGAGACTCATATTTTTATATTTAAGATGTAATATCACAGTAGCACTTGTCCTAAATAGCGTTGCTCTTTAAATAAGTAAATTATAGGGATCCATAGTTTCGGACACCATTTGATATTAACTACCACATGAACTGATGCAAATCACTATTGTGTTACGTAACATAATTTTTATTATAGTATTGTAATTAATTAATATATCTTTTAGACTAACATGATATATAATAGTCATGAAATTAAAAAGAATAAATATTGGTACATTAGTGGCACTTAAGAAATGGTTCAATTAATTTGATTATTGTTAAAGTATCATGCCCTTGTTTGATCCCCAATTTTGGAATAAATTTTTTTTGAAGAATGTGTGGTTAAAAGGTAGATTTTTTTTTATTGACATACAAAATTAGTTTATTGATATATTGTTCGATTAAAAATGAATTTGAGAAAAAATGAGCTTTTTGATAGTCGAGTTCAAGTAGGGGTATATAATGTTAAGTATGGTTGAGACCGGTTGGTTTTGGTCTTTCTGGGATCTGAGGTTTAATTTAGCATGTACAAATTTAGTTAAAAAGACATTTTTCTCTAATTTTTTTGAAAAATAAGCAAAATAATGATATCAATAAAATATGTTTCCATGCATGCAAAACGAAAACTGGACTAAAACTAAAAACGAGGTTTAAACCCTCAAATGGCTACCCAACTGTATACTTAATGTCACAATGGCCATCCAATTTGATTTTATTTTATCATAGCCATCAAATTTCAAGAAAAAAGCAGTACACAGTGCTCAAAATAAGGGAAGAATAAAATTTCAATTTTTAAGTGAAATATGAAAAAAAAAAAAAAAGTAAAAGCAGAATTTTGTAGGGTCAATAACCCATGATAGCATTCAAATGTCAGTCATGTGAACCAAACAACATTATTCGTATGAAATTATGAATAGGTCCACGAATGCAACAACACATATCCACATGCTAGGACCAATTAGATGCTCATTTGGTCCTCTTCTAGAATTATTAATCTAATCGGGTCTATTATTGATATAAATTTGACACGCTTACTCCATGATTTTCCTAAAGTGACTTTGGCCCTTGTTTGATCACAATCACAATTCTTAAAAGTTAATTCTTTTTCGGACTCCTTTTCAAGCACATATTTTATGAGTCGTTCAACTTTTCAACAATACTTTTACCAAAATCTACACTTAAAAAATCTATTTTTTTTTAATCTAAATCAACAAGGGCTTAATTCATTCTTTGCTTTCATCTCCAATCCTCTTTGTGCACATTATATATTTTCCAATAATCTCAAACTATATTCTTTGTGCAATGGAGGATGAAAGCATCATTGCAACGATCAAGTTGATGAATCAAGATTTAGTTCGATTGGATTGTTTTGATGGAACTAAGTTCACGAGATGGCAAGATAAATTGAAATTCCTACTAACAGCGTTGAAGATATTCTACATTCTTGATCCGGATTTGGCACCATTACCGTGGTCATATTCTCAACGCTCTATCAGATTGGCTATATGATATCTACACCAATACTTCATCGGCAAAGGAAATCTGGAACGCTTTTGAAAATAAGTACAAATTCGAAGAAGAAGGTACAATTTTTTTTAAAATTTCAAGGTACTTTGATTCAAACTCAAGAATATTCCCATTCTTTTCCAAATTCATGAATTACAAGGGCTTTTCAACAAGTTGAAGGCGGTTAAAATTGAGATTCCGGAAACCTTCCAAGTGGGAACAATTATTTCAGAACTTTCCGGAACTTTGAAAGGATATCGAAAGAAAATCATGGATAGTTCCGAAGACTATTCTTTGGAACAATTGCAGAAACATATTCGAATTGAGGATGAATCGAGGGCAAGATATAACAATGACAATTCTTATGGAGGCACTTCAAAAGTTAATAACATGGAGAAGACCGAGTCTTCTAGTAAATCCAATAAGAGAAAGCCTTCAATGAACTTTAATAAGTTCAAGAAGAAGACCAAATGTGGTTATATAATATATGATGAATATTTCTTCCTCTTTATATTAACAACAATAAAAGAAAGCAACTAAATAAAAAAATAAAGAGAAATTGTAGCATGAGTTCCATATCTTTTCAAAAATACAAATAAATCATTTTCTTTCCAAGGACATCTCACCTCACCTCATCCAAACCACCACCTCTCACACATTGCAACTTAACAGCAACCACTACCTACCTTCACAACCCATCATAAATTTGAAATTTGAAGTTGAATCTTTAATTTGGAAAATAAGCTTGTCTCTGCTGCAAGGCTATTCCTCGACTGAAGAAGAGAAGAGCTTGTGGATGTCCAATGCTAAAAAAGTTGAGGGTGGATTAACAATAATTTACAAATGTTAAAAATGAAATGTTCAAATTTTCCTAAAAGAAAGCAAACCGTTACTAAATAGTAACAAATAAAATACACCAAAATTAAATGGTAAATTATTTCGGATCATTTTGTAGGTTTACCGACTTTTGCTTATTCTAACAATTTTGTTACTTGGAAAGTAGTCGCATTGCTCACAAGCACACGAGAAACAATTTTAGAAAATATAAACCTTAGATTAATTTAAACAAGGAGGAAAAATTATTTTCCAATTAGTCCCTGAGTCTTACTTAATGGTCACTAAATCCACCACTCTTGAAAATAGAAGGACAATTAGCAGTTACTAGGCGCGGAATAGTGTAGGGTCCTTCCATTAAACCTCTGGCTATCCATTTGTAGGCTGCTTCTGTTAAATGTAAACCATCCCAATTCACATATTTAGATGGGTCTTCACAAATGGTTGATGCTAAATCTCCACATTTCACGGTTAAGCTGAAATTGAAAGGTCCTTCCCCTCCACAGCATGCAGTAAGAGCCCCTTTTGTAAATCCTACAATAAGTTATTTTTTCTCTCATAATAAAAATATTACTTAAAAACATATATTAAGTAACTATTAAAATTAGACAAACATGATGTATTGATATGAAAGTTGAATTAATTAATGTACCATATTTGTTGGGGGAACGATAAATGGACATTGCAGCGTTGTAATAATCTGCATAGATAATGGTAGTCTGAGTGTGAATCTGTCGAATATGCTCCAGCTCCATTTGGAGTAGACTATTATGGTACTCGGAGAACATATTTAGCCAATTAATACATCCTGTATTCGGATCTCGAATATATCTTTCCCCGTAATGTTCAAAATATGTAAGATAATATGCCGAGCATCCAATTGGAAAGTTCCCAGGAACCATTAGTGTCGTCGCTCCAAGTTTAATCAATTCCTAACATGAAATTATATTACTCATTTTGTCCCACATAGATATGCGTGCTTGCATTTTCACACAGGTTGAGAAAATATAATTAATATAGTCGAACACACACACACACGCACACACACATATATAATTAAAGGCTTAAGAAAAATATTTATGGGTACTTACTTCGATGGTTACACCGATTGCTTTAACAACTTGAGGAACAAATAATCCAACTTCTTCTTCACTTTTCCCTTGAAGGAATGCATTATTATAATCATTACCTCCTATTTCTCCCATGAGAACTAGTGCGGTTTGAAGAAATTTTTTACACTCTGCAAAAAGTAGTATTTAATTAAGAATTCCAAAATATTATTTGATTCATCAAATGAACGTGAACGAGTTTGTCCACTTGCTAATCAGTTTGATAAAGTAGGGCGATTGTTGGACACTGAAAGATAAAAAGCAAAGTAAATGGACAAGCAAGGTCCGCTCCAATATCTCAGATTTCACATAAGGACGACCTGATGACGAACCAACCATTTTTATTGTGGGGTCAAAAAGTAAATTTTTTGAAATAAGGTAACACTATCGGTTAACTGAAACTCAAGAAATGAGAAGGAAGGCGGTCTGATTGGCAAAACATTTGATGGAATTGACAAGGCCTAGATACTAAGGTGCTATGAGAAATTAATTAGTGATTTCAAATTTTGGTTTTCAAGAAAAAAGCGGTACACGTGCTCAAAATAAGGGAAGAATAAAAATTTTAATTTTAAAGAAAATTATGAAAAAAGAAGTAAAAACAGAATTTTATAGGGTCAATAACCCATAATACCACTGAGCTGCGGTCTTGAGCACCAAACAACATTATTTGTATGAAATTATGAATAGGTCCACGAATGCAACAACACATACCCACACGCTAGGACCATTTAGATGTTCGTGTGATCCTCTACTATAATAATTAATCTAACCAGGTCCATTATTGATATAAATTTGACATGCGTACTCCATGATTTTTCTAAAGTGACATTGAGCTCTTGTTTGATCACAATCACAATTCTTAAAAGTTATTACTATTTTTTTTTTTGCTGGACTCGTTTTCAAGCACATATTTTATGAGTCGTTCAACTTTTCAACAATGCTTTTATTAAAATCTACACATAAAAAATCTTATTTTTATCCAAATCAACAAGGGCTTAATTCGTTATTCAGATTTTTTAATTCATTATTCAATTTTTTTTTAATACGTCTTTAAAACAAAGGAGGAGTTTAAAAAAGAATTAGAGATTAGACCAAAAGTTGTTGCACCTAAGGAGTGTACTAGAAGACAATCTAGCCGTTGTTATTCAACAACCAAGGGATTAAAATTAAAATTTTAATTTAATTTGAAGTCAATAATTAGTTTTAATAATACATCAAAATTTTAAAATTCTGTCGAAATTTACTAAAAATCTGATTTTAATCCTATTAAATAGATACTTTATTTTTGTGAAAAGAAAAAAAGTATTGTTTCACTGTTGAACTAGACATTTGAGCTATATGAAAATTGAAATGCTCAAATGCATGTCAACTTGCAAGATTCAGCCAAAATCAAAGAGTTAAGGAAATTTTAAGCATGAAGAAGATGAGAGAGAATTAGTAACAAGGACGAGATAGCATAATTATATTTTTTTTCATTTTTTAAATACTCTCTAATATTTAATAGTTTACTTTACAGAGCAAAGTAGGATATGTTAATGGTAAATAACAATTGGAATTATAACGAGACTTCAAAAAAAAAAAAAAATGACAGCCTTATGACCTAGAAATATATATCAATTAAGTGGATACTAATAATGAATTATAATTTATTAAGATATCTTTTATTTTGAACGCTGATGGGATTATTGATAAATGATAGAAAACATTAGGGGTGGAATTAGTCTTTGTTTGAGAAGAACTTATAAAAGATTTGTGAGTTTATTGAAATTTTTGATTGAAAATAAAATTTATAAATTTTTCAGAATGGAGCTTTGTGTGAAGAAACCCAAAAAAAATAGTGCAATAGCCCAATTAATGTGTAATTTATATTATATGAATTTTCTGTAATTATATATCATCAATCTTCAGACTATTAATATTTCGAGGTTCTAGTTTATTGAAGTATAATACTCTTATTTTATTTCTTTAATAATTTGTTGTTTGGTTCAGATAAAAATACAATTTTTAATAATTTAAATTTACAGTTAAGATTTTAATCAACTTTTTTAGTGGAACGAAATAGAAGATAAAACTTCACACATAACAGGAGCTTATAGAGAGATGGCGCTTCTTCTTACTAGAGGGTTTATGGCAAATTGTAGACAAAAACTCTTTGAACCAGCTCAACTGAGCCACCAGAGAGACATTTGCATAAGGAATTTTGACTCCTATTTTTGCAAAAAATGAGTCCTCCAGAGCTGTACTTCCGCCGACTGCAAAATTCACACCTTCCCGAAAACTCCTCCTGCTTACATTTCCTTCGCCGTGGAATGGCGGCACTAATGGAAGCCCCATATCTTGTGCTGCAAGGAAAAAACATATCAAGAAACGGAGAGAAATAGTAAAAGAAATGGGCAAACATAAAATAAACTTGTGAGTTCTGTATGTATTTGTAATTGTATGTACAGCCAGCAATAATTTTCTGTGAGTGTGTGTGTAGTTGACGTACCAATGAAATCGATGATAAGACGGCCATCGGAGCACCGGCCGGCGGGATGATGAAAGAAAGTTACTCCATAAGGTAGGAATTCACACATTGGTGGCTTCTTGTTGGACGAAGTCGATTTTAAATAAAGCAAGTTTCCAGTATCAGCAAGTGAATCACCGAAACTGATTATGGATTTGTAGCATCCACATGCATATTTGCTTGCTGATAGTAGAAAGAGGACTGCACATGCAAATGAAATTTTTATTGGGGAAGTTTTTGAAGCCATGGCTGAGACTAAAATTAGACTTGCTGTTATGGGGGTGTGGGGATATGTACTTGAGTAAAATGAAATATGAGTAGGTCGACGGTGGATTGAGATAAGTGGTTCAAGATTTTTTTTTTCTTTTTTCCCCCTTTTTTTAAATATATTTTTTCATTTATACATGTTGGCAGTAAATAATTAATGAAGTTCCATTATTTTAGTAAGGAGTATGTAACAATCTATGTGACAATTAGGTCCGTATAGATTAAAATTCAGATTTTTTAAGTCAAAGTTAACAAACAATTTTAACCGCATATTTTATGGTCTCATAACTTTTCAATCTCATATTTCATATTTTTTATTAAAATCTACTAAAAATACGATTTTCATTTCTACTAAACATGGGTTAAGTAACATCAGAGTTTATGAGATCATTTATATGAGACTCATATTTTTATATTTAAGATGTAATATCAAATTAGCACTTGTCTTAAATAGCGTTGCTCTTAAATAAGTAAATTATAGGGATCCATAGTTTCGGACACCATTTGATATCAACTACCACATGAACCGATGCAAATCACAATTGTGTTACATAACATTATTCTTATTATCGTATTATAATTAATTAATATATCTTTAAGACTTACATGATATATAATAGTCATGAAATAAATAAGAATAAATATTGGTACTTTAGTGGCACTTAACCTAGAATTAAAAATCGAATTTTGTACCCCTTCGGGGATGGTTAAATTGGTGGAGCAGGTGAACGCGGAGACCGAAAGTCATGAGTTCGAATTCACTGCCAACACTTCCTCGGTCAAGCCCGTCGCACCGGACTTGCCTAGTGCGTTTTATTTCTTCCGTGTGGTCAATAACCCATGACTATTATATATCGTGTGGTCCTCTACTATAATTATTAAGGAAAATGACAATTCAACCAGAAAAATCACATGGGTTGGGGCCACCCCATGTGTTGAGTAAAATATTGAAGAAAAGAACCACCCACCCCATTGTGTCTATCCTAGTGCATTTCTGTGGCTGCATTTTGACGTGTATTTCATGATTTTCCTAAACTGACATTGGACCCTTGTTTGATCACAATCACAATTCTTAAAAGATATTTTTTTCCGGACTCATTTTCAAGCACATATTTTATGAGTCTTTCAACATTTCAACAATACTTTTATCAAAAACTACACATAAAAAATCTAATTTTTATCCAAATCAACAAGGGCTTAATTTGTTACTCAGATTTTTTTATTCATTATTCAAATATTTTTTTTTTAATTTGTCTTTAAAACAAAGGAGGAGTTTTAAAAAAGAATTAGAGATTAGACCAAAAATTCACTACACTAAAAATGGTCTTTTGCAGCTTTCAAAAAAACGTTGCATAAAGCCTTTTGCTGTACAAGCGTATGTTGCAAAGCTCAATGTTGCTGTTGAGTGAAAGGATACGACAACTTTTATTGAACGTTTCAAAAGGCTTTAGGCAACGTTTTTTTAATATTTCTAATAATATTTTGCAATGTTTTTTTAATGTGCGAATAACATTTTTGCGACATTTTTTGTCTGCTACGAATAACTTTTTTGCAACGTTTTGTGAACATTGCGAATAACCATTTTGCAATGTTTTTTGAACGTTGTCTATGCTTATATCCTTATTTTTTGCAACATTTTTTGACCCTTGCCGTAGGTCATTTTACATTTTTTTTTACTTGTACAATGATTTACATAAATCAACCACAAAACAAGATAAAAGAAAACAATATAAAAAATATGCCAACAATCATCATTAATTGAACTCCAAAATGTAACAATATCCATACAAAATTCAAATCGAAAATTCTGAAGCATCTAAAAATCCAATACAGTTTCCAAAAAAAATAAAATAAAGACAACCACAAGCCCTAAGCTTTTAATTATCCAGATTAACAGCTTTTTAACAGAGAACCAGCTGCAAATTATAGGAATAAAATATATCAGCAAGGAGGGTGTCGAAAGGCTAGGAGGCACATGGCCATGCAGAACAAAGCCAATATTAAAGAAACTTACATATATTATTTGGTCGAGTCGCAGACAGGTAGGCAAGAAGTGTAGCCAGTATGATGAAGATGACAACGATCTGCATTAAAACAAAAATAAGAATTATCCACTAGACGAAAGGACGAGTTCGATGAAAATTAAAGGCAGGCATCCCAACACTCACCGTAGTTGCATCGTATCTAGGCTCACTCCTTATGATGTAAGATTTCCTGGTAGTCACCGTCAAGGTAAAAGAAAAACTTGATAATATAAATAATTGCGAATTAAAAGATTAATTTCAAGAATCCCAAATAGGACCAAAAGCAGCAATTCCAGCACCCTTGCATGCATTAACCACGTCCCTACTTCCCTCCGGGTTGCTGGTGACAATCACAACCTCCGCTCCCCATTTCTTGGCCGTGTCGACGCTCATTTGCGACACGTTGGGCCGGCCGAGCACGGCTGTGTCATTGATAATAACCTTATCCTTAGGATGCCCAGACAACATATGTTTGATTTCTTTACCAAAATTTTGTTCCAGCCCTTTTGTCACCCAAAGTAAGCAGATATCGGCTTTACATGGCTGCAGGAGAAAGGAAAGGAAGACGCAGATTCCCGAGCCGGTGGCCACTAAAAGCACCCTGTCGTACAAGTTTGTTAAATTAGGTAGTCCCGCAAAGTACACCTGTCGAACCCACAAGTGGCTGGGTGGATTTGTGACCAAAGTTTTGTGAAGTCGCCAACTGCACCAGCACGCATCATGTGCTCTTTCTTATTATCTGAAATAATTTCGAACGCATGCCATTCAGAAAGGGGGGAAGGGCTAATCCGGCCCAAGATTCCAGCTTTAATACCGCCTTCGAACTTGATGATCGAGGCATGACCGGATTGGGAAGAAACCCTGACCGGGACTCTTCTCACACTCAACCATGGAATTAAAATTAGTGTAGTAATTCCTATTGTAAACCAAAACTCCTGCTGTTTGATCAGTTTTGATCCAAGATCATCGCTGTAGGATTTGGTTTTCGGGTCGTAAGAGATTGTTAGTATGATGAATGCCCAGAGAAGGGCAAGGGCAGTCCAACCAGCAAATCGGTGAGTCCTCTCAAACACGTTGTGGTGGAGGTGGCGGACTAGGGGGAACACCGCCAGAGAAGAGAGGCAGAGAAGTGCAAGAATGGCCGAGGCGACGACAATTATGGAGGAGGAAGTGCTTTCTCTGTCTTTAAGAGTGAGGACTAAAGCATAAACAAGCCATGCAATTGATGAAATACCACAGCTACGGTGTATTCCACCAAGAGATTGCAATAAGGATGTGACCATTGTCTTTAGCCTCAATGGAACCCATGACCACCCTAAAACATTCACCACCGCCCAAAAAACAATCCTTAGAAACGCCTCACTACGGCAGAGGACCAAAGCAAAAATGTTTGCTATAGAAAATAAGGCGGCTCGGTTTCTTGCATATGGGAAGTGTCCAGTTGCTGCAAGAACCAGACAAGTAATGTTCAAAGCCAAACGAACGACAAAGAGCCGTTTGTAAACAGTGAACAAGCCTTGATCAAGAAGTATAACCGAGAGTCTCGATGGCTTCGCCTTGGCTGCGCTGCCGTTGGCTTTGGGCTGTTCACGTTTACTCAAGGCTGGCGGAAGAGGCGGTGGCAGTGGCTCCACTTTCTCTTCTTCATAGCCTTCCTCAATATCAGCAAGAGTATCAACATCGTCATCATCATAATCAAGTTCAAGATCACAGAAATGGCTGCTGGTTCGGCTTATTGACCTTTGCATGAGTTCCGAAGATGAAACAATTTTTGAAGCATTCCCACGTGGAAGCCAAAATCTTCTACTGTTTTTAGGTGGATCAATGGTGGGATTGGAAACGGCAAATGGATCTGAATGCGGTTTGATTTCGAAAGCCACTCCCCGGCAGCTCGAAAACCTACCAATTTTCTCTGGGATTTCCATTGTTTAAATCAAGAACCAAAAATGCTTAATGTGATTACGGAAGAAGGAATTTGGTAAAGTTTTTTGTGCTTTTTGCTTTATAATCCCGTGCAAGCCCTATTGCTTGCTTGTCTTTCCTTTTCTCTATTATTGGCTACTCAATTTGACTTGGTATTTGTACAATATTGAAATATTAATTGAAGAATTCGGGTTACGGCCATGGCCCCACCATAATCTCCCCAAATCAGTGATCCAGTTTATATTATCAAGTTAACGGTAAATTGTACTGGCATCAAAAGAAGGGAAGTGTACATGAAATGACATAGTTACAAATTTAAAGAAATGGTAAACAAAATACAAAAAATAAAAATTTTCTTCTTTTGCCACACCTCCCCTCGACCCAAGGCCTCACCCAATCCTCAAACCCTAAGGCAGAAGTCCATAATTAAATGTTACAATGATATATTAAAGGAAAAATTAATAGTCTAAGTCCCATATTGGTGGAGATTAAAATCATATTTTTAGTATAATTCCTTAAAAGTTGATAAAATGTGTAGTTGAAAAATTGTGAATCTCATAAAATATGCGATTAAATTAATTATTAACTTTGACTTAAATTAAAATTTAGTATTATTTGAAGAATCCGGGTTATAGCCACGGCCCCACCATAATCTCTCCAAATCATTGCTCTAGTTCGTCCTATCAAGTCAACGGTAAATTGTATTTGCATGAAAAGAAAGAGAAGTGTGCATGAAATGACATAGTTTCAAATTTAAAGAAATAGTAAACGAAATACAAGAAATAAAAATTTTCTTCTTTTGCCACACCTCCCTTCAACCCAAGCCTCACCCAATCCTCAAACCCTAAGGCAGTGATGCCACCATATGAAGTTCATAATTAAATGTTACAATGATATATTAAATGAAAAATTAAAAGTGTTAAGCCCCAGATTGGTATGGATTAAAATCATATTTTTAGTAGAATTCCTTAAAAATTGATAAAATGCATAGTTAAAAACATTTTTTTAAAGTATGATTTTTTTTTATGTGTAGAATATTTTGTTGTATAAATTCGTGGTTGAAAATGAATATGTAGAAAAAAGATTTTTTTAAAGAATGTGGAATACTTTTCTCATATACTTTTTTAATTCTTTTTCTTTTTTCTTTCTTTCTTTCTTTCCTTTTTTTTTTTTTTAAATCTTTTTGTTTGATGTTCGAAGTGCAAAAGGTTGAAACAATTAGGAGCGAAAAAAATTCTTTAATTTCATTCCCTTTTTGTTTGAAGGGCTCAAAGTGCAAAAAGTTGAAATGTCAGGATATCTACATGCAATTTACCCTTCAAAAAATGTTGACTACATTAACTAATTTGTTCTTAAATAATTTGCATTAAATTTGAAGGTATCTACTTTCGGTAAGGTATAACCAAGTCAAAGATAATTAATTGGATTAATTAAGTATTTTAAATAAACAAAATTAAATTTAACCTATATGGCAACCAAGTCATCTATCCCACGACCATATTTAATTAAACTTAGCTCGATAGCTAATTGGTAGCTTATTTTTGTTAAATATATTTCGAGATTTACAGCAGAACAATTTCTATTAAAAGAGATTACCAAGTCAATAATTAATTCATGGTTGTCAGCAAATTTTTTAGAACGAATTTTGAGCCTGCACCATACATTCGTTCACTCGTTAAGAGAAGAGTTTTGACATTTTTTTGATGATTATCGAGAACTTATTTAGCTTGCACGTGTAAAATTTCAATTTCTTGTTCAGCAAACATTAAATTAATAAATCAAGAATTAAAGGGATTGTTGGCATTATTGATGGAGTTGTCGGCGTTGGGTTAACCGTTCATACGTTGTCTGTAAATATGGAAGTTTATGCGTTGTTTGTAAATAAGGAAGAGAACAGTAAGTTCGTGTTTGGTTTCGCTGAAAAAATTAATAAAAGTTTGAGTCAAAATTAACAAATACTTTTAATCACATTTCATGAGATTCACAAGTTATCAACCTTTCAATTATATATATCATTATTCTTTATTAAAATCTATGAAAACAATTTGATTTTTAACAAAATCAAACTAGAGCTAAATATCGAAAGAAGTTAAAAGAACTTCACCATGATAATCTAATTTCGATAATTTGGTCAAGTCTTGTAAGATTTTGTAACCTTTGTGTTGGCTAGTCGATTTTCAACAAGGGTGATTTCGAAGGAACAAGACTTAATAAACAAAAACAAAAAATCTCTTCAAAATACAATTAGATACATTGGTTGTGATGGTATCAATTATATATTGGTTTCCTTTCAAAATTGTATGATCGCGTATTATTCTTATTTTATTGTTGAAGGCGGATTCACGATATTGAGAGTCTTTTCAGTTTAGTTTAAACATAAGTTACTTACGTTAATAAGTAGTAGTTCTCAAATATATTAAAATAGATTATTTTTTCTTACTTTTACTTAAGAGCACGTTAAATTTACTTTCTATTTGATATTAGTCCTTTATAAAACTTAAAATTAGTTTTGTTAGCAGAAAAAAAAATTTCATAATCCTTGTCAGATAAATAAGTACAACAAAACATGCACTTATTTAAAAATTAAGTAGTACTTAAGGAATAGTTTTGTGGTTAACATTTCAAATCAGACTCGTTTGACGTTTCTTTCGCATTAATTTTTACTTCTTGTAGAAGATATTTTATAGAAAGTAACCTTAAATTTTATTTCTATACTAAGTTTTAAAAGTACTTTCTATTCCGTAACTGTTTTTAGAAGAAGCCACATTTTTCTATGAAAAATATTCTAACTATCAGAAAAGCTTTCATAAAATTAACCAAATAGGTCCAAAAATAACTTTTTTGTCTTAAAAAACTCATTTTGACTTTTCAAAAACTACACCAAATCGACCCTAAATAACTCAATAACTGAACAGAGACATTGAGTTGAAAAACTGTTGACGTGTGGGTGTTTTGGATATAAGACGAGCAAGACTCAGTCGTTATTAAAACATTCATTTGCCAAATTATAAAATAAATCACATTGTTTAAGTTGTACTCTTAATTTGTCAATAGCGAAAAGAATCTTTTGGACTTCAATCGAATCAAAATCAAGGCAAATTTATGGTAAATTCTTTGGAGAAAAAATTAAACTCACATACAAAATAAAATTAACAAGTAGTTGGTATTTTATTTGTTTATTTAGTTTATTGAATTAATTTTTTAAAAATATTTTTTTTAAAAACATTGAGGATTAAATTCATAAAAAAAATTATAATTTCAATCTAAACGTTTTCACCACGTTTCAGGTAATAAATTTTCACAGGATGCATTTTTTTCTATGCAACTTAAATTTTAGGTATTCAATTAAATCAACAAATGTTTTTAAATATATTTTCGGCATTGTATTGAAATTAACGAGTTTCCATTATGTGTTTGCTTCTATTTAAGGCTCACTGCTGTATCTAAATTCATTCATCTCCCTTTCAGAACTTATAAGTTTGATAGTTAAGCAAAACTTATAATCTTGCAAATACTTAATTTATTAATTAATATTGTTTAAACATTACACTTCAAGCAAATTAATTAACCTTCATTTATTAAATCTTTTTTAATCGAACACTTGCACATTTTGACAGAAAGTGAAAAGAACACTTAATTTTGCTATAGATTACTATTTGTTCACTGAAATCGAGCACTTGCACATTTATTAAATCTTTTTTAATCGAGCACTTGCAAATTTTTACTCTTAATTTTGCATATTTTGTTGATTAATATGGATTCGTTGTGATCAATAGAACACTGATAATATTTATTTTCTTTCGCCTGTTAATTCTCTAATCTTCTTGAAGAGGGAATTTACCTTTCATTATTCATTCTTCTGGACCTCGTTTTCACACCTATCGAGATCCTACTCTTCACAATCTGATTCCTACTGTTCCCTCCATTAAATTGATAAAAATAAAAAAATAAAAAAAAGGTTTTGTCCACATATAAGAAGTCATTGAGTGGTCCGTAGCCATTTGCTTTTTCCTCAACCCTAATTTCACTATTTCTCTCTCAATCACAGCAATAAAGTCAAATATAATGTCAAAGGTGTTACGTCTTTTAAGTATGGGATTAGATAATAAAAATATATATTCATGAACGCTAACGTGGAAATCAGAATGAGCCGGTAAGTAGACGTATTGGTTCAATTCTGAGACACCTGAGCTCTGCTCATGGTCAAAAACCCTGCTTGACAAGACTATTTGGCTCATGGGTCTAATGGGACGAGATGTCCACAAGCCAACTTATATTAAAATGAATTAAAAAATAAGTCAAAAAATGAGCTGGTTCACGAGCCCAAAACAAACGAGCTCATGGGCTTGTATTAAAATTTTTTAGGAGTTTAGTTCGTCTCAATATATCACCCATGGTCGTTTATGGATCAAATCGATAAGCAGCTTGTCCTCTTTTCCACCCTACGTAGACGAAAAAAATTTAAAGATATGATTTTATTTTATTTTTTTACAACTTTTATTGATATGTGATCAAATAAACGTCGTGAAATTATTTTGAATCTTTGATACTGCCTGTTGTGAAAAATGTATAACATTAAAGAGGGATTATATACATTCATTTAGATCTAATCTTCAACATATTAAGTTTATGTTGGAAAAAAAAATCTTATTGCAATGTATATATTAAAGATAGAATGTGAATAAATAAATAGTTTCATTTTTTAACAATTTAAACTTTTAGATAGTGTACACGAAAACTCGTTGAATTAGAACTATCATTTTTTTCTTGAAAGAGTGGATGTGAAATCGATTTTTAGTCCCATGTAGTTTAGCTTAAGAAAATGATAAAAATTCAAGACAAAGTTAATAATTAATTTTAATCACATATTTCTTGTAATCTACAATATTTTTTAGTTTTTTAACTACATATTTTATCAATTTCTACTAAAAATACATATTTTTAACTACACCAGATCGGGACTAAATGTTGAACCTTTTTACTCCAAAGGGTGGTTGTTGTCATTGACACTAAAATGTACAAGTCGGTTTGTGTGTGATGTGAACTTCATTTTTACGTGGCAGTTGACTTTGTTTTCATTTAAAGTCAAGGTCAAAATAAACCCATTATCCAAAAGTCAATTCTATTTTGTCCCGTTTGATAAACTATTAAAATAATTTTTGTCTCAAACTTATTTTCAACCATATATTTTCATAATAAAATATTCAAATTTTCTTACTTTGTAACTACATATTCTTAAAAAAAAAAAAAATTATTCCAAAATACATTTTTCCCAAAAACCTCATTTCAATTTAACAAAATGCACTTTCTATATACAAAATAAGATAATTCAATATAGGGATGTCAAAATGGCCCGCCGGCTTGAATTGCCCGTAACTCGGCCAGGGAAAAACCCGAGCCGAGCCGACTCGTGGCTCGGAATCACCGAGGCAAGGCATGGGCCTAGCCCCATTTTGGGGCAAAGGCTCGAGCCCGATCCAGCTCGTGTCACAGGCCATTTTCGGCCCAGACAAGCCAAGCCGAGCCGAGCTTGTCTAAAAAAATTGAAAAGCAACTGCTGCCTGCAACCTAGCTGCCTGCGTACTTTGAAAGCTGCAGGCACCTTTCAAATTGACACAAATAAAAGAAAAATTTATATATAGGTGGTAGCAACACAAATAAATAACTTCAACAAAAGGCACCTCATTTGCTCATAAAAACAGTGAAAGAGGACGAACAGTATCTTAACGCCGCAAGAAAAATAAAAGAAATTTGTATTTCTACAAAGACAAGCAGCAGCATATCCAACATTGAATGAGTAGAAGGCAACAAAAAATAGGGAATAAATTCAGCACACTTTAGAAGAGAAAAATGTAGATTAAATGAGTGGATACAGCTGATCTCAAGCTTTGACTGTAATAATGTCATCTACATTTTATTTTTTTTTCATTTTCAATTGCATAAATATTAACTTCAAAATAACATATTGGTTTACATGGTTGAATTTGAAAACTTGGTGCGTCATAAATTCTGATTCAAAGTCAGCCACAATTGCAATATAAGGGCACCTAGTTCTTTTGAGCAAAAAGGAGAGATTTTGGAATTTTTATGAAGGTAGTTTTAAATTTCTTTGTTTCAAGAAAAATTGTATACGAAATATTTTATTCGTGTGCAATTTTAATTCTACCTACAATAATTGTAGTCGGCCTCAAACTCGGACAAATGAGGAGGATTTAAACTTTTGTTTAATTTATCGTATGTATAAATTGCACAAATTTTTAATTTTTAATTTTTTAAGTTAGATTTGTCACGAAAAAAAAAACTGAGTCGGCTCGGCCCACTAAGCCTCAATTTTTTGGCCTAGCATTTACTCGATTCGGCAAAGAGAAAAAAAACAACTCGAACCATTTTTGCTCGAGCTCCTTAGCTCGGCTCGACTCGACTCGTTGACACCCCTAATTCAATATAATGAAAATATCACTTGAGCTCATTAGTTTTCAAATTTGTATTGAAATAATGTCGAACAACTTTACGCTAATGGATGGCAAAATTATTTGCAGAGCGATTATTGTACTTACAAGGAAGAATGTGAAAGAAATAACTTAAATAACTTTTTTATGTACTAAACAATTTATATGTATCATTGCTATATAAACTACTAATTAAGTATCTCAAACTTAGTTGACTACAATTGTGAACAAGGTTTCCTATAAGAGGAACGCATTTCAGTTTAGGCGACTTATAATAGATCAAACCAAACAGCTTAAAGTGGCTTGGAATTTTTCAAATCAAACCAGATCATTTATTTTTTTAAATTTTTTTATTTTTGGTTCAATTTAAAATCACAGTTTGGTAAACCAAAAACATATGTGAAACAAGTTAAATAATAAATATTAGTCTAAAATCTCATGTTAAAACATAAATAATAGTATCATCACAAATATTAAAAATCAAAGATCTACTCTTCTAACCATTACAATAGAACAACATAATAGAAATAATTTAATTCTAACATCTTAGTCTATACTAATTGATACAACAACTTCAACTGTGACGTGTGATTCATTATCTATATAAAGATAATAATTTAAAAAATATATTCATTAATTATAATCAAATGATATAAAGTAATTAATAAAGAATTCAAGAAAAATTATTAGTGGAAGGAAAAGAAATTTTGTGTGTTTGAATTAAAATATATATTAAATTACCTACTAAATTGTGATAGACAATCGATGGATATGATTCAACAACAATCGTTCAGCAATTCAACCAAATTGAGAGTATTGCATTTTTCTCTGGAATTCGTCCGTATGCCTTCTTTTCACTTTGACCAATCATTTCTATGTTGACAATCTTTAATAAACTGTGATTCAGGATCCTCATTTTACATAATATTAAAAGTCAATTTAAAGGTGAAAATATTGTCTATAACAACATTATTCTGTCCCATAATTTATGAGATAACATATAATTTATTGAAATATCATTATTTTTGGACACTTGTGATTCTTCAAGAACCATATTTTCAATATTTGATTAATCAATCTTTTTTAATGTTACTTTTTTTAAAATTTTTGGTTGATTTTTCTCTTGTATTTTTTTGCGAGGTGCAAAGTCTTTTAAACCAACTAGTCGATCACGCCTCTAACATATTTGAGATTCATTTGTTACAACAAATTGTTATGTATGAAAATCAATTTTTGCTAGAATATTTTCTGCTGGTATATATGACTTTGTGTCGACAAATACATTTGATAATTGACTTCCAAGTCTTTGTAAATGAATGATTTTTTCAACCTCTTGCTCACAATAATTGTTGCGGGGGTCAACGTGAGATATAATTGTTTCATTCCAAGAAATTTTACCTTTTTTATCAGGATGTAATTTTTCCTCTCCCAAAGTTAGGAAAGTCATTTAATCAAAATAACAATCGGCAAAATATGCAGTAAATGAATCATGAATTAAAGGTTCAAGATACCTAATAATAGATGATGAATCAAAATTCACATAAATCACAAGTTTTCGTTGGGAACCCATTTTAGTCCATGTGGGTGAAATATGGATTTGAACAGCTCAACCAAAAATCCATAGGTGAGAAATATTAGGTTCATGACCAAATGTCAGTTGCAAAGGTAGATATTGATAATATGCAATTGGTTTGATACGAACTAATGACGCAGCATATAATATAGAATGACCCCAAATAGAAGTTGGGAGTCTTGTTTTCATAAGTAATGATCTAGTAATAAATTGTAGGCGTTTAATAAATGGCCCGCTAAACCATTTTGTGTATGGACATCCGCAACTGAATATTCAATAACAATTCCAATTGACGTGCAATAATCATTGAATGCTTGTGATCTAAATTAACCAATATTGTCAAGACGAATAGTCTTGATTGGGTAATTGGGGAATTGCGCTCGCAGTTTTATTATTTGAGCAAGTGATCTAGCAAAAGCTATATTCATAGTAGAAGGTAGACAAATATGTGACCATTTAGAAAAATAATCAATTAATATAATAAAATAACGAAATAGTCCACATAGTTAGTTTATTAACCCACATATATCTCCATGAATCTTTTTCAAAAAAGTTGGAGATTCAATATTGACATTTGTAACCGAAGGTCTAGTGACTAACTTGCCTTCCGAACAAGTTACACATGGGTAATCATTAGGTAAAAGAATTTTCTAGTTCTTTAAAGAATGTCCGTGTGAGTTATTTATTATTCTACACATCATTATAATTCCTAAATATCCAAGTCGATCATACGAAAGTTAAAAAAAAAAAATTGGATCAACGAACTTCTAGTTCGTGATAATATTTGATTTGACTATTTTTATAAATCTATAATACAAGTTAGATGGAAGTGCATGAAGTTTTTCTTTTATCTGGTTCTAGTCAGATACAAAAGAAGTTATGCAAATATATTTAACATTGTTTTCTTACATTATCTCAATTGCTAGAATAAAGTGTATCGTTGATATATAATTTTTTATTATTTGATAAAATAATACAAGCTCTTTTGGAGCATTCAACGATATTCAATGCATCTCATATCGTATTAACATTATTTTCTACTAATGTTAAATCACTACAAAAAATAATCGATTTTGCGACAAAAAAATGTTTCGTAAAAATTGAGATTTTGAAAGTGATTTAGCGACAACAAGATGCTTGTTGCGGACATTGTCGCGCTATATGAGTCATTGAATGTATTCTGCGACAACTTTCACTCATTCATCATAATAATAAACTCGTAACGCCATTTGTTTGATGCAGAAAGTACGACATGGCAACAGGATATTTGTCGCCATAATGTCATCGCAACACATATTTGTCGCGAAAAATTAAAAAGGCAACAAGTCTGTTTGTCACAACGATTATACCGAAACAACTTTTGTGAGGAAAATATTTGTTGTAATATTATTTTAAAAGTATACCTTTTGTTACCTATTCTATTTTGCAACAACACGCTTGTAGTAATATATCTTTAATAAAAAATCATATTTGTCTCGAAATATGATTTACAATGCGTTTGATATGTTCCATAATGTATTTTATGATATTCAACATTTTTAGTACAATTTATTATATAACAAGTGATGTTTGTAATAAATTTATTTTGCGACACAGAGAGTATGTCGCTTCATCATTTGTACAACAATGTATAATTGTTGCCTAATTTATTTCGAAGTAATTCATACATGTCACATATTTTATTTCACAACATACAAAATTATTAAGTAAATTATTTTGTGATTATGGATGACAAGCAGTGTTTGTAGTAAAATTAATTTCACTACACAGAGTTTGTTACTTCACTGATGTGCAATTGTTGCATAATTTATTTTATTTTTATTTATGTATATCACATATTCTATTTGAAACAAATATTTTACAATTTCTTGCATGAAAATGAAATTGTAACTACGATACACATTAATTTGAAAATGTAACCTATTTCATTAAAAACAACTCATGACTTTCTATATAGAATGCTTCAATATACAATTATTAGAATATAAAGAATTTCAAAATATAAAGAATTCAAATTATTTTCAATCAAATAGAGTAATATTAACAATCTTGATTACCTCCAAATGAGAATTCTTGTAAAGAAAATCTTCAATAGTTAAATGAGGATTGCTGTAAGAAAAAGTTTCACAACTTTAATCAAAGACGAATATATAAAAAGTAGTAAAATATTAGCTACAAGAAGAATATGTCAAATATCTCGTATTAACAAGATAGATGATGCAAAACATCAAAGTTCATTCTCTATAAGTTGTCTAAAACTACAAAGTTAAGGTAAAGTTCAAATACAGAAAATTAATAATATGAATTGAAAATTGAAACTTTTATACAACAGAAATACAAGAAAAATAGCATATTGCTAGTAAAATCTAAAGCACAGTTGTGAATTTCAAGAATGAGTGATTCATTTCCCCTACGAAGCAAAAGTTTTTTTTTTCTTTTGGTAAAACATTATTTCAAATATAACATAAAGTACATTCAAGAAGTATATCGTTAAATTCTGTAGAATTTGTTCCATAACCATTTGGAATGAACAATTATCATGTCTTACACACCAGCGTTTCCACTTTAATCAATTACTATACCAAAGAGCCATCATAATTTTTATGAGTGCTACTAATCCAACAATACTTCAAATATCTTCAACTAAAAGAAATTACTTACAACAATATCATGAATGCTAGTGGATTTTCCTAGCACCTCTTGCTCTTTTAGGAATAAAAGTTCTCCATCGATAGGTCGAAAGTTGTGGTTTAAAATTTTTTAGCACTTCGTCCTTCAAATATAGATCATACGAAAATGAATAAAAATAGGGACAAATTATTTATATCATTTGCTTTGAAAAAGAAAACACCTAAAGAATATTATTTTTTTCTTACGCAAGCAAAGTGTTCATCAGATTCAACCTGCACCTGGGAGCATCATAGCCCAATTAGTTTTCCATTTAATTGTTCAAAACGGTCAAAGGTTGTTTCAAAGTGCTATTTAGTAGCATTTTAAACGACTTAAGTTTTGACCTCGTGAACAATTGCACATCTCAAGGCTTGGAACATACTACTCATTAGATTTGAATTACCATAATATCTAGCCAAGTAAAATGGTATTCTAAGTTCCAAAGATACTAAAAAAAAAAAAAAAAGTGAAGTCGCATAAATTATGAGGGGAAAATACTAGAGATCTAGTATGGAATAATTCCATAGCATGTTAACTAACTAAATCCAAGTAAGCAGTAAAGAATAAATACCATGTTGCAGGATACATAGTTAAACTTTATGAAAAATATAAACACAGATATACTAGACATTATAATCAAAGAAGGTAGAAGAAACTAACCCAAGTCCTCACTGCTGTGTTTGGTGGTTGAACCATCAAACTGGTAAAACATAGTGTGGACAACAAGATGTAAATCAGAACATTTACAAGCTAACTTCTAACTTCTACTATTCAGGATAACCAACAAGATGGAAAGATAGTTCTGAAATGATATGAAGCAAACTCTTGTAAACCCAAGGAAAAACTCCTAACTTCTACGATTCAGGACAAATGTAATAGCTCTTATTAAAAACACATAAGAAGTACTCATCACACAACAAGTCTTTTATATAGTGATAGAGAACAGAAAGTGCTTCTGAATTCATCATATACCAAGAAACCGTAGTGAGCTATTAAGGTTGACAGAAACAATAGGATATAAAGCATTCTAGATTGTTTCCCTTGTTACATAATCCGTTTTAAAATTAAGCTAAACCTTATTTTGACCACTTCATCATATTGAACATCATTCTACGAAATGAAAAAAGGACACTAATAGGCCACAAGCCCACTGCTCATACACAAATATATGTAACAAGTGTACAAGAAATTATGCAAAGTTTATACTCCAGTCTAATTCACTAAATTTCCATTTTCTTTACAAAATTAGGAACTAGAATCATTCCCCTTTCTAGTCTCCTCAACTTCAATTGTAGATTATTTCGTTCACCTCTTTGAAAAAGTTAATCTATTTCAATAACTGAATATAATCAGAAAAATCATAGAAATATGACTGACAACTGATTTAAGGGATAGAGATTAGGCGAAATTTTAAAAATAAAATTGGACAACAATCTTCGGGCAAAAAAATTGGGTAAAAAATAAGCGAGATATAAACTGCTACATACCGGAGAAGAAGGTATATAGGCCAACGATTAGCATCAAATACAATGGTAGCCCAGAGTATCGGTCGTAGGTCATCGAATTGCAGGTTGTGGTGCAAGACATAGAAACTTTGATAGGGCTCTGTCGTGAATGTAAATGGCAGGTCGTGAATTAGGGAAAAAAATGGCAGAAAAAATCTGGTACATACCGGAGAAGAAGGTAGTTATGTTGAGGATTGGTGTCAAACACGACGACAACTGTAGTATTGGTCGTAGGTCGTCTGTTGAGGTGCAAGAGATTTGCAGGAGAAAAAATAAAATTTTATCGCTATAAGTTTTCCACCAAAAATATCTTTTGCGCCTTGCTTCCCTCATGCTTTTTACGGCAGTCTTTATTATTTGTTGCGCTTTCTCACATTTTGAGACAGTTTTTTATGTCGCCCTGTGTTTTTTGGTACTTATTTTTTCACCACAATCTTTGCAACAAATTTTAAAAACGTGTCACTCTAAATCGCTTATTGTAACAACTTTTGCTTGTCTCAAAATATCTTGTCTCAAAGTCACAATTTTGTTGTTGTAGTGAATTTTAAGAAATACTTTTATCTTGAAAAATTGTGTGCATATTTACACTATATTCTAAACAAGTATCTTCATAATCCATCTTAAATCTTACTAGTATTTCAAAATCTATATTTATCAGAAGCACTAGTATGATTTATTTGAGAATATTGAAATATCGAATTGTATGCTCTTTTAGAGCGATAAATTAATATTCTTCTTGAATAAAACTTATTTTCCTTTAAAAATTACGATAAGTATTGAATGTTTATTTTGTGTTCTTCTGGAACACAACGAGATATAATTCTTCAAGACATATGCTATTTCGAGATAACGTTTAATTTTATTATTATTTCTTCAAGAGCAATAAATTTATATTATTTTAAAATATTGAAAATTATAATTCATGTTTTTTAGGAGCAATCACATATTATTATAATAATACAAGGAATTACTCTTCATAAGTAAAAATATAATTTACATTAAATCGTATTTAATTATGCTCTTCGGAAGCAAGTAAAATCTAACTAGAATATTTGTCCATAATAGTGTGCTATTTCAAGAGCACCAACAAACTATTATTTAAAAATATTAACTCTTCAGGAGTATGTTTTCGAGTAGAATATTACTATTTGCAGAGTTGTGCTTTTCGGGAGCAACAACGAGATATATTATCAATTTAAGCTTATAATAAAATATCAAAAAATATTTATTCAAGTTAAAAAAATTAATTAACAAATTGCAA
>CAIGRP010048322.1:0-12822 GCA_903798385.1 Fraxinus cuspidata
TATTTACCCATGAATTTGCCTGTCCCACTTGTATTTCTCATTCACTGAATTCTTCCCCCCACCCCCCTCTATCTCTATATATCTATACCTAAATATGAATGCATGTGTGTGTGTCTTTTTCTCTCTAGAATATTAGAGTTTTCTTGAATATTGGCGTATCTAAGCCACCGGACATCCCAAATCTCATTCTTACCAAAGAAACCATCCACTCTTTAACTTCAGCAGACAATTCAAGATTGACTAAAAATACATATACATTGGCCATCGGCCATTTCAATCAAATCTTGGTTTTCCCCACCATCCAAACTCTTTTTTTTTTTCTTGCGCAAAAAAGCTGGTTTTGCTGAATTGGAATATCAGAATCTGAAAAGTGAAAAGAAATGAATAGAGAGAAAAAGCAATGAGTTTTGAACTTTAACGTTATGGTGCACTATTCAGAAGATCCATTTGCATCACGTTTTGCTGCAGCTTTACACAAACTTTAGGTATACTTCCAAGATTTTCCCTCTATTTTTCTTGATTTTGTCGATAAATTCTTTTTCTCTCTCTATTTCTATCTTTTCTTGTATGTTTTTAGAATTCTGGCTAGATTTTTACATTCTAGGCTTCAAATATTCTTAAATATTGTTATTGTGATTATTTGTTAACTTGGATGTATTGAATTTCCGTTTTTTAATTTCTTGATTGTGCTCAAGGTTGTTATTTTTGAAAATAGGAAATTCTTGGTGCCCATATAATTTTGGAAATTGATGAATATAGTTTTTTTTTGCTTCTTTCATTTCCCCATGAATCTTAGTTGTAGCTGAATTTGGTGTTGATCCAAAGTGTTTATTTTCCAGGAAAAAATATTTTGTCGGTCTGATTAGTTGGGGTTTGCATTTGGGCCATAATAAGAAGATTAAGTTTTCACGTGATTTTGAAGATATATATGGCCAAATTGAAGAGCGTTTTTTGTTGATATAGAAACTTGGATGTATCTCAGTGCAAAATATCCATTTGTTGGTTCATATTCACTATTAAGGAATCGAGATATTTTTAGAGCATTTGGAGATATTGAATAGTAGAAGCCCCTACCTAATTGACTAAACAAGAACTCGATCTCGATATTGAGGTGCATCTAGGATTGGTATTGTCAAGAATTCGAACTCGATTTGCATTTAGGATTGGTATCTCAATGACTGCTGAAAAACACGAACCAAAATTAGCAATGTCGAATGGGTTCATGAAACTGCAAGATCAGTACTTGAACAACATGATGGATGTAAAAGCAGCAAGGAATCCTACTTTCTTGAAAAGGGGTGGTGTTGTCCCGTTGGTCGAGGGACGTAAATCGGAGTATTGCCGGTCATTATCAGGTCGGAAAATGTTCCGGTACTTCACGTTGGAATCGTTATTTCTACTGGTTTGCATAACAGCATCGTTGCTAATACTGCCGTTAATACTTCCTCCATTGCCACCACCACCATTGATGCTTTTGCTGCTTCCTATATGCATTTTGGCACTTCTAATGGTCTTGGCTTTCATGTCTGTCTAACGTTCGAGATGCAACGTCGATGTCGACCCATAAGTACGTGTAAATGGTGTGGGAATAAACATCAGTTTTTGTTTGATTCTAATGTTGAAAGCATATTACATGAGTTCTTTGATTTCTTTTGAGAATATATTCCAACTTTTGAATTCTTGTCTTGTTCCTTTGAACTGTTGCAATAGGGAACCAGGACACTCTTCTATTCAGCCGTTGCCTAAATTTTCATATGAAAAATTCCATTCAGAGTCACAAAAATTTTATTGGGTTAGTGTACTTCAATTTAGTTTTAAATTTATCTATCGTTTCATATCTTGTTACTCGATGTTCTTTAAATCGACGAATATTGCTTAATTGACAGATATATTGTAATTGATTGTCTATGTAATTGTTATATCACACCTTAAAAATATTGAAGGTTTTGACAATGTTTTTTGTTTAGAAAAGTGTTCTAATATTCTAAAATAGCGTGGTAGTATGTTGGCACATCACACAATTATTATATTAAAGATCTATTGTGGTGTGATTTTCATCCATTTAGGTACGACGCCAATTTGGGGTACAAGAGGTGATGAAGTGGTAAAATTTAAAAATAAAATTGAAGTTCGGCCATCCAATTGAATCTAAATTGAGGTTGAGTAACTCGTAAACAAATTAAGCACATGTTTAAACCACATTCAAGTATAAACTCATTTTCAACTATACTTTTTATCAATAAAATAATTTTACGCGTACATCCAAAATTTTCTTTACTTTTTAAGTACGCATTCTCTTAAAAATACTATTGTTGACCTCCTAAAAATGTTCCAATGAGGAGGTCAACAGATCTCAAGACCTCTCACATCCACACAAGCTATATTCCTGCACATTTGGGCAAATGTTAGACGCACGTGGCCTTCTTCAGAAGGAGTGGAGTTGGCCGCACACATTCGACGGTCAAGTCAATTCAAGAAGTAATTATGAGTGTGTGAGAGCTTAAAACGTGAGTCTCCAATAAGAGAAAGGGGGTCAGCTTTGGGAGATGAATGAAATAAATAGGTGGCAAGAATATAACTCTAAAAGTCTAAACTTACATTATCTTTGAATGACATTATACTTGGATTTGGCGAATAATGGCTGTTAGATGGCAATGCTCGTGCCCACGTCCACATAACTGACATCTCTTGTCATAAATATCAATCAATCGCAGCCTTAAATGCAACCTAACTTGTAGCCGTAGACTTGACCAAACAAATAGGCGACGGCGATAGCAGTGACACGTCTTGTCAATCACATACTACAAGATCTACTTAAGATCTTCTCACTGCATCGCTTTAGATCAACTCTTCCCACAGGGTTCGTGTGCAATGGGGTCGGCCAACCTCAACACACGGGGTCACTCAAACTTCTTAAAGAGGGTCGTCCGTGTGGGGCTAGTTCGTCCCCATCGATGTACTGAATGTGGGGCTAATTCACTTATGTTTCATTGTTACTATTTACTTTTTCATCTTTCGTGTACATCGGTGTATGGATTTTATTAGAAATTTTTTTTTTTTTTTTAACATTTTTAATTTAAGCCGTGTCATTTTGTATTAAGATGGTATGTATCATCTGTTACATTGTTGTGTTATTTCAAGTATTAGAAGAATTAAAACATTTATTGGAATTATGAGAATATTGAAAAACTTTAGTTACGGTACAAAACAGAAACGACCTGAAATAACTAAAGCTGGACTTGTTTGTTCGAGACATCCAATAATTTTTATTTAGGTTCGATTCTCTTTCAAATCTAGCCATGCCCCCGCCCCAATTAATACCCACTTATTTACTACTAATTCCAATCACATCATAATTTTAGAGCTACTTATAATGCATTGTACACTTGGAAAGCATTATTATTTCGTTATAATTTAGTGGTCGAAGTCAAACATCACATTTCGTAAGACTCAGAATTACCATCCAATTATCTATTACTCATTTCTATGATATTATAATTTCAATATATCCATACAAACACTGTCTTAATTTTTAGTTGACCAGCACATTTACCATATTACCCTTAGATTTCTTAAATTTTAATCAAACCATCTTGGAAATGTTATCAAAACCAACTTGGCCTATAAAAGGGCATTTGGGTAAACTCCCACACTCACTTTGCTTATAACTATGCAAATTGGCAAATATACAAACTTATTTTTCTAATAAGATAGTATCTTTACTTTTAAGTCCACCCAAACAAGCTCTATCGGTGTGATAGAGTCTAGATCTGCAATTTAAGATCACTGTGAAAATAATTCATTTTCTACGTTCCAAGTGCCAAGTTTTGCGAGAATTTTAAGTCTAAACATGTTCCCAAGCAAACTGAAGGCAGATTTTATATTAATCACCAAACTCTCCCCCAAGTGATCACTAAATATCTCTGTTGCATTTTTTCTTTTAACTGAAGAACGCAATTTGACAAGTTATGTTTACCTAACAAACAGGTATCCAATTACGAGTCGATTATAATGTCAAAAAGGCCATCCATTAAACACAAATATGAACTAAACCAATATACATGCCCATCACATAGAAAAAACATCTAAATGACAGCTTCAACCTGACTTGGCTTTTACAGGCACATCTAAGTATGCTTTGTATAAGCTGAGGAAGTAGCCACCTTAATAGATGATAAGGAAATTGTCAAACCTCTAGGACTTGATCATCTTCAACCAGATATTATGTCATTATTATCTATAATATGGGAGAGAAAGAGGTTTTGAGGGGGTGGGGGGGTCCCTTAATCTTGAGTTTCAGTATAGCTAAGAGGCAGTAGGTGCATTAAGCAAAAATGGAGGAAGGTGATGCTCTAAGACAGCCAGTAATTCTATTCTCTGTCCTGGCTCTTCTAGAATCAAGCCTCCTAGCCTTCTAGCAGCTTCCACGAGTTGCCCTCTGTGACGCTGTGATAACAACCGGCCTCCTGCCTTGGTGCATTCCCTATACAGTGGGAGGTAGGCTATTGCCACCCTCAGAGGGCCAGGAAGATCCCTCAAGCAGATGGGAGATTCGCCCCATTTTAGAATCTGCAAGAGGTTAAAATAATGTACTTCCCCTTGTCTCTGTCCATCTAAGAAAGCTGCCTCTGACCAATGTTCTTGAAGAAAAACCTTGAGGTCGTGAGCAACAGCCTCGTCGTCAGATCTAGCAATGCTGTCAGCAACTGCGTAAGTAGCGGCAGGATCCCCTAAAAAGTCTGAACGCAGGAGAAATGCCACCCCATCAAGAGATCCGCCACTTCGTTCACCAGCAGCCTTGAGAATTTCAATGCTGAGTGCAGCAAGAACGTGCTGTGGAACATGCGGGAGAAGATATGCTGCTATATCTACTTGACTGCTGGAGGTGGCAGCCGTAAGGGCAAGGCAGAGTTCCATGTCCCGGCAACCCCTTTGAACGAACCACTCGACAACTGGCTTGCAACCCCTTTCGGCAGCTCTCATCAAAGGACCCAAGAATGCCATGGCATTTCCCTCTTCCACTAGACATTCCATAGTGCCAATTTTACCATAATGGGAAGCAAAGCCCAAAGCTAGGTCAACATCAACATCCAAGCTGTTCCTTTGAGCAATCTAAGGCCCCAAAGTTCGACAAACAAATGAACCTCATGTCAGGCCAATTTAGTCGAGCAAATAATAAAAATAAGATTGAAGAATGAAACAAGAAATAGATAATGCGAGAACTTGCTCGACATTTTATACTTGAAAAAGTGCAAAGAGAGGATGTTGATGCTAGCTTCATGGTCTATACGAACCTAAATAACACAGTGCTAGCGTGAATACAGATGCTATTTGTACAAAATAATGAAGACAATTTTATGACAGTCACAAAAATCAACACTTCGATGTCGTTCATCTTTCTTCTAAATAACAATCAAACGTCCAGAAATGCTGAAACACAAGAACAGGAACTAAGAAAGTAATATACGCAAGTATAAAGTCATCTGCTCTAGCTTTCATAAGATATAGCACCAACTAGTTCTTTTACACAGAATACGAATAAGATTGTCAGGCTAAAAACACTATAACCACCAAACCTCAAAATCTTGCAATTCCACTATAACAACGGTCTTTTGTAGGACTCATTGACCATTTATTTTCTCCTAGAGTTATTTAAGCATACAAAGTTTACAAGCTTAAAATCTGCCATGAAGTCTTCTTAGAATAACTAGAATTGACAAAGGCTGGAGGTTATGTATTTCACGGATTGGTGATACTGAGTGGGTGCCCTGTAATTGTTGATTCGCATACTATGCATTGCATGTAAATATATCTTAGAAATTCCAGAGTCATCAGATATTGGAATGTGAAAAATGACTTAACAGAAGATTAATAGTCCATCAGAAGTAAAAGAGGTACCAAAATAACCAGCCTTAACTTACAGGAAGGTCACAACATCGCAGGTTACCAGAAACTCAATTTGTCATTAAAATTTCAAGAGAAGTTAATTCAGAAGTGAAAACGGTTATATACGTGGTAAAAATAAGTAAAATGACAGAAGCTTCAAAAAACGAAATTACTCGAAGTAAACAGCTTTGGCATTAGTATTATAAATTTTGTAAGTATTGAAGTTATAATAGATAAATAACAAAAATGTGACACTAGCTAGGAAAAGAAAATGAAGTGGATGCAGAATGGGAGAGAGAAAAAATGATAGAAACAGTGACGAACAATTGGAGAATTAGGGGATAGAAGCAAATAGGAATTTTCAACGTCATTGAATATAAAATCCAGTCTCATTATGAAGTGATAGCCTGAAACAACTGATAAAGTCGCAATAATGCAGCGTCCACAAACCTTATACCAGAAATAATCGAGTACTAGCAATAATAGTTCATGGTAGAACCACGGCCAACCTATTAGCATGCTCAGATTAAGTTACCTGCAATAAAATGCGAACAAGCTCTGTGCTCCCAAATCGTGAAGCTTCAAGAAAACATTGGTTGACATTATCTGCACCACCCTCAACCAGCATGCCCAACAATCCTTGGATAGCAGTTGCTGATATACCAGATGCCCAACCAGGATCAAATGAACTAGAGAAGAGTGTAAGTGGGAAGCAAGCTGCATCAAATGCTTCAGTAAAATCCTTGCCCGTAAGATGGTTGCCAGCAAGATCTAGAAAGGTCTTGAAAGCAGATAGTTGTAGCTGGATCTCAATGGCAGAATTGCGGCCCACTCTGTCTCTATTTCCCTGGCAACGAGAGTGGAAACTTATACATTTAAGAGCCCACTCGGTGAACTTCTGGACCTTGGCACCAGCTTCTGCCTTCAGAACTTCATCTCCATTGCATTCCTGTAGTCGTTCATGCAACCTGCTAAGATGGGAAGGAAAATTCTGAGCTATCATGCTAGAAATGTCTGTAATGACTTGAATAAACAAAAGAAAATGCTAACAGATAAATAGAAAACATATTACCAAGTTAAATTCTCGTTGCCACTTACAAATTAAGTAGGTTGGCTACCCAGCAAACTTAGGGTTCAATCTAGGGGTCTAGGTAAGAATTACAGACTTACAGTTTCCATAATTCATACTACCTACCTCAAGCTATAATTGGATCTTCAAAGATGAATAGCCAAAATCTTCCAATTTCAGGACTATGTGAACCTGCTTCCCTCTCTAATTAAATCATGATGGATGTAAGGTGTATAGACCAAATAAACCTCTGGTTTTATTCTTTTATCCTCTTTGGGTAAGCAATATTTTGTCCCCTCCATTAATTTTACTCATTCTATATGATATCAAACACAGCTAGTCATGTCCGAAAAACAGAGAAGTCGGTTAGCATTGTAACTTGGCAACTAATAACACCCACAACATACGACATAGCCAGAACATATATCAAACTGTACCACAATAGCACCATGTACTGGCAGAAAAGCTTGCAATGGAAGCTTCATCAACTAGAGGTGAAATTTTGGGTGCTAGGAAGTCAGAGTACAAAAAGCATGGATGAGTTTGCATATGGACAGAACAAGGATAACTTTGCACTTGTGAGAAGGCATGAAGACCTAGATCACAACACAAATGCACAGAATTATTTTGCAGCAAGTCTCTTCAGTTGTCAGGGCACCTTACTTTACAAGGGCCAAGAAAGTTCTTTGAGAACCATGAAAACAAGAATATAATGTCTCCTGGTTATACAGGTTCCTCCTTACTCAAGTATACATACATGACACCATAACAGACTACAGCTGAATGCAGTAACATTGAATCCCTAAAAAATTAGTTAGGTCTTGAACTTCATGCTATATAAGGAGCCCCTTTTCTGCATCTTGCTAATTCCTACTGAGTGTTCAGCACCCTTACCTCGTACACCTCTTAAACTTTAAAATTCCTTTTATACAATTCTTCCATAGTGTATAACGAAGAAATCTAGATATAATTCACAAGCATTGTCATCCTCACAGCAGCCTTTCGTGATTCCAGAGGCTATCATATACTCAGTAGTAAACTACTACAAGCTAAAGGATAGGCATCATTTCCAGCCTTCCCCAGCAAGGTTTGAGATAAAATATATAGGAAGTACTCATTATATTCTGTTCACAGAAAACATGAAAGAAACATTTTAGGCACTAAAAGAATTCGACTTGACATTTCTGTAAAATAAACAGTCATACTGCTTATAAATATATAATGTGTGTCAAAGAAAGTATTATACCTCTGTGCCATCACAGTTACAGTATCTGCCAGGCTCATTGTTCGACTCTGGCAGGCAGAAACACAGGAAGCGAGAAACGAAGTCCGAAGTGCAGCTCGAGTGAAGTCATATGCCCCATTAGCGACAATCTTCTTGATCAACCCAGTAATTCCATACAACTCTTGTTGTGTACTCAAAAACCAGATTGAATCTAAAGAAATGCAGAGAGCGTCATTTAGAGTCTGTGGATCTGCCAGCAAGATCAGACTCTCGGCCAGCTCCCAATCGTGTGAACTCACAGCACCCTGAAAAAACCGCCCTAACTCAATTCTATCTTGTCTACTAAGCTTCTTCTCATTCTTCCCAGCTTCAGAATCCGAAGCAGCCAATCTGGATTTAAGCTTCTCAGCTCCACAGCTACATGTGGATATGCTCAAATCCTCCCGACTTACAAGTGGAGCTTCCCTAGAAAAAACCACATTCCCATTGCTTCCTCCATCAACTTTCAGTGAACTAATAACTAGAGTCTCATTTCCATGATGATTACCATTGCTAACAGTTGAATCTCCAGTTTCATCAGTTTCCATTTCCATCACTTCCATTTGCGAACACTGAGGCTTTGATTGAGGTTCTGCTATATTGATTTCATCCCCAATATTTAATCCTTGACTTCTGGTTTCACTTTTGCTTTCATTTCCCCCACTAAAAACTTTTCCCGCATCCATATCTGTTTGCCCCTAAATCCGAGAACCTAACACTACTGGGCAAGCCGAAAACACTCAATTTTTCGAATCATCACCCATTTGCGAAATATAAGAAAAAGAGTCAGTGAGAACCCCTTGTTTTGAATCCCAAAATTTTCCAACAATTCCGAATAAATTCTGCCTCGGATAAAATCAGTGCAAAACCCAATCGACAGATCAAACAAGAAAAGGAAGAACGACAAACAAGAACCTCAAATATGTCCACCGATTCACAGATCAAACCCTTTCTTTACATATCAAATTCAAAATGATACTGTTCATATAATTAAATGCAGGAAATTGAAAGACTTAACGGAAGAAATAAAAATCCCATCAGAGAATGAAAGGTTCTCGCGAAAAGTCTGTTTTGCACTCTTGGATCAAAAGACTTCAGGTGTCAGGCTCCACCATCACAGTACCAAGAAACCCTAAATACAGGGTCCGGCGAAAAACTCGGTAGAGATTTGCAGAAACCGATCTACTAGCAAAACCCTATTAAAAAATAAAATTATATCATCAACAAAAAAAATACTTCAATACTGTTAAGCAAAAACACAGAAAAAGAAACTGCTAACATTTAAAATCTGAAAATCTTCTTGCACTGTCATACGCAAATGCAAATTACAAAATAAAAACAGAATTAAATGAAAATGAAAATGAAAAATAGAGAGACAGGAGGAAGGACAGACCAGAATAATTATGAGTGGGCGAGAGGGAGAGAGAGGGAGAGGAGAGAGGAAGGCAGAGCCCAGTGGTTGTGTTGTTGCCTCTTTCTGTGTACTGGATGGTCCTCAGCTATTTTGTTCTCTTCTTTGTGTGTATTTTTCTCATCACCCTTGCTTTTCTTTTTTTCTACTTATTTTATACCCTATTTAACGTCGGTCCTCGATCTTCAACAATTGTAGTACTTTTATCTCTAACTTTTATAAAATAACAAATTAGTCCCTAATGTTGCAATTTTGTTGTACGGTTAATCTCAATGTTTGTTAAAATGTATGTGCAAGACATGTAAGGCACTATTACGAGAAGAAAAAATGATTACACATTTAAATATATTAGTCATAGGATACAATCAACCTAAACATGTCGCGCCATGTCTCTACAATGTAAACCCCTTAATTTCGACCCCTAAGCCTATGATTTTATACTCACCTAAAGAGAATAATGAAGGTAAAGGAGAAAGTGATAGTGGAGATTGTAATGACATTTCGATTGAAAGAGCAATGTCGTACACAATGGCAAGTATTTTCATTTATTTCTAATTTGTTTTCTCCGTACATTCTTTTCTAGGTTTACTCTTCTCTTCGCTTTTGTAAGGGTGTAATTGTACAATGCAAGGTTGCCATTTGAACGGATCTTTGGACCAAAAAAATGTTCCCCTAAACCAAGTTTGCAATAGAATTGAAATTTTAGGGAACAACGTTTCACCTTTCCAAAGATTAGAGATCAAACTATTACAAGTGATACATACATGTAGTGCTGCAATTTCCCATCTTTCTCCTTGTCCACAATCTGCAACTGGCCCTCGATTGCCCACTTTAGTAACCGGTACACCTTCTTTAAAATTAAATTTTTCAAACTCATTTTTAATCGCTAATTCTTTTAATATAATATTTTGTATATAAATTAGCCTCTCATTTGATATCCACCATTTTATCAAAATGAGTTTTGTAATAGTGAATTTTGAAGAATGTATAGTTAAAAAATAGGAAAGAGTTTTTATTTTACGTGCAAAATTATTTATTGTGAGAATATGTGATTGAAAATGAATTGAGAGAAATGAGTTTTGAAATAATGAAAATCAAACGGGGCTTAATAACCTTTTTTTCTTTTTTTGTGAATGATTTTTTTTTATTGAAGAGATGTAGAGGGGGTTGAGTCTATTTAAATAATTAACCTACATGAAGCAAATTTTTTTATGAACTTCGAACCTAAAGATACAAAAACTCATGACATGGTCACTTCACATGAACATCAACAAATTGAAAAAAAAAATTTAAGAGCCAAGGCAAAAGTGCTTTGCAAGCGAAAGGACAAATACTACCATAATCAATAATAAGAACAAGTTGCATTGACAAATACAATCGACTAAATGAATTCCTATTCGATTCTTGTCCACTCCAAAAGTATAGGATTTGCCATAATGTGCAAATGCCACCCTCGTTAATAGAAACATGCACGAGTTCCTACATAAAAATTATCATTTTCACTTTATTAGTCTTGCTATCGAAAATATGCACCTGTGAATACCCGAGCTTGATGACAAAGAATGAATACGAACATGAGCTCCACGACCTAGAACAAATGTGTTAGTGATGTGCTTCCGAGCTTGATGACCGAAAATGAGTACAGAAAAAATCTTCAATACCTGAAATAAAGGCAACAAGGGGAGACATCGTCGCCCCACTGATGCTTAAATTAGCGAGAATGTAAAAGCGTACCTAAATAATGATCACAAGCTTTGTATTATAGAGTAAATAGTATATTTCTAGTAGGATTAAGTAGTGCACTCCTAGCATGGTAAATCAATTGAACATCTTTATTTGATTAAAGAGTTGTAGAGTGCTTTGAAGTCTTTCCATACCTAGGAGTTAAAATTTGATTGGAGTTGTGAGATAGGGTATTTGGATAAGTATAAAACTTTAGTGGTAGAGTCCTATTAAATTAGGAGAACTGATAAAAAAGAGGGAAAATTATGACGAATATGAGATGTCCAAGGGCTTCAAGCCCAAGCTCGACCTGACCGCATAAACTCAATGATGTTCTGGCCATAGGAAAGAGTGATTGAGGTTATCATAACCTCAAGCATGAGGTTGCGGGTGGTCGGGTCGTGCAAAAATTGTACACTTGGAGATGTCAATGTGGCTCATCGCTGTGGCTCACCCCTGGAAAAACCCGAGCCGGGCTGGGCGTGGCTCAAGTCGAGCCCCATTTTAAGGTGTCGGCTCAAGCCCGAGCCAGCCCATGACTAGCCGAGCTAAGTTTTAAAAAAAGGTTAAAAAAATAAATAATTACAATTGATTGTGTTTGCTCGTAGCTATGACTACTGCATGTTGCATGCAGCAGTCGATAGTCATGAATTAATATTTTTTTAAAAATCAAGTCAGATTGGCTCGTGTATGGCTTAGCTCATAAAGGTCCAAGCCGAAAGCCTGGGTCGAGCCATTTTTACTCGAACCAAGTCCGAGTTTGGAGTTTCGGTTCGACTCAACTTGACTCGTAGACATCCCTATATACACTTCAATTAGTGATATCAATATAGGCAACATTTGGACCAACGTGATATTTTCAAATGCTCCAGGGTTTGAAGATAGCTTGATGCTCATGGAGTACAACTAGTTTGGGTGATCAAATGAAGATTTCAAAGTATGAATAGCCGGTAATAGAGTTTGGTAAACTATATAATCTTTGAATTTGATGTACCATTAAAAATTTCAATTTTTTTATACGAAGTTTTAAATTAAAAAGAAATTTATCTATGAACTTAAGTCTTCATATGATTTAAAATTTTAATAAGAGATTATCACGCACGCGTGAAATACTCTCCCTCTCTTAATATTCAGATGGTCTCTAACCTAATGTTGAAATCTTTTATGAAATGTTATTATTTTCAAAATTATATATAAGCTCTATTAGTGGACTCAATTAATTTTAATTTCACTTATGAAATAACAGTAAATTCAAACCACTTTCTTCTGTGTATATCCCTCCTTCTCTTAAAAGAGGCAATCTGCCGATCACTGTTCATTTATGTCACACGAGTTTTCACATTAACCCACTTTCATTGTGGTTTTGCTACAGTGTTGCTAATTAGATATTTGTTGACTAATTGATATTTTGGCACTGTTGCATATGCCGACTTAGGTATTATAAAAAAAATATATATATATATATGCAAT
>CAIGRP010048325.1:0-10623 GCA_903798385.1 Fraxinus cuspidata
ATGTTTGTTATTTGACAAAAAAAAAAATATGCATCATCACTTTTACGATTAAGTTGATGAGTATATGCATGTGATAATGTTGACTAAATGAATTATTATTTTACGACTAAGTGGACGGGCGGATTGGTGTCTAGTAATGTTTGCATTTTCTTTGAGAAAAAGTTATGTATTATCATATTTCGTACCATCTTTCGGCAAAATTTATGCATTATTATTCTCCGTCCTAATGAATAAGTATAGATGTACACTAGCAATCCATGCAGCGATGGAGCCACACATTTTTCATTGTGTGGTAAAAAATGAATTTATAAATAATCCTGAACATTTTTTTTCTCTTGAACACTCGTTTCACCAATATTTTGTTTTCCACTCAAAAATGGAGGTTTTCATTTAAATTTTCATTTAAATTATTTTTTCATAATTATTTAATGTGAAATTTAATAAATGAATGAATGATAATTTATTCCAAATAACAATTCCGACCATGAAAACAAAATTAATTTCAATAGACAAATGAAAGTCCAAATATTCCATTTAGATCACAATAGAAACAATCAATTTCATAAAAACAAAAATTCAACAATAAATTTCAATATTCCATAAAATTCAAAACCACCAAGTTAGGCAAGTCATTGCTTACATTGAAAGTGAAATCAAAGTCAGAATTTAAAATTGGCACAAATGTCTTTGACAAAAATACAAATACTGCTTTTATATATTTACATTATGAATTTCATGATTGTTAATAAACATATTCAAAACTTACATCTAGATAGGGAACTAAGGCTATGTTTGATAACCCTTGGGTTTCCATGGAAAATGGTGATTTATGGAAAAATTTACCATAGAAAACAATTTCCCCCACACACGTGCACCAATTCCACCAAATTAAGGAAAAGGGAAAATGGTTTCCAGGTCTACTGAATATTTTTAATTTTTTTAAAATTTTTTTTGGCGATTGGAACAAAGTTTATAATCAATTGTTAAAAAAAAAAAATCATTTTAATAGACAATTTTTATGTAAAACAAAGTCAAACGAATACTAAACTTTGACGAAAAAATAATTTACTTGGAAATATTTTTTTATTTTTTGGCAATGGAAACAAATTTTATAACCAATTGTGGAAAAAATTATCACTTTAATGGACAATTTTCATGCAAAACAAAGTCAAACGAATACAAAAAGATTTAAAATTTTAAAATTTTTCGGGTTGAAAATTATACCAATCAAACACACTTAATTAACAATTCCCTGAAAAACAAGTTCTAGACAATTATTTTCTCTATTAATGGACAATTTTCATGTAAAATAAAGTCAAACGTGAACAAAAAGATCCAAAATTTCAAAAAAATTTCGGGTGAAAAATTATACCAATCAAACACACTTAATTAACAATTCCCTGAAAAACAAGTTCTAGACAATTATTTTCTCTGGAATTCATTTTCTTTTTACCCATTTTTCACCATTTCAATCAAACGAACCCTAATAGAAGACTTAATAATGCTGAAAAATTATAGAGTATGAACTTAATTTATTAAACACAGAGCACGAACTCATTTTTCTAACAAATAAGTCAGCTGAATGTTCAATGATATAGGAACTCAAGAATATACCTCAATTAAATTCATAGAAATTTAAATAAAAAAAAAAGAAAAAGAAAAAAAGAGAGGCCTATAATGACCATAAGTCCGCGACAAACATTTTTATCAACAGTTGGATCCATAATTTGGAAAAGAAGAAAAATAAAAAGAAAAAAATACTTCACCAATTCTAAAAATAGTGGAGTCGGTAAAAAAAGACATTGGTTCAAATCGTGGGGTCTTGAGGCCTCTGATGTTGAGGTGAAGAAAAAATGTGGTTGGTAGTTGGATTCGGTACAGATGAGCTAATTAAAAAATAAAAAAATGTGAATTATTTGGTAAAAATAACGAACCTAGATCATGGGAAAAGAATGAGATTCGAGACTTGAAAGAAGTTAGGATGCAAAATTTTGAAAGAAAAAACTTGTGCCGTAGGGAAAAGCGAAAAAAAAAAAGTAGGAAAAATTTCAAATATTTAGCTGATCCCATGAATCCATGTAAATCCACCCTTGAATCCATGTTTGCTGTTGACAAAAAGTTGTTGTGGACGAGTGTTGTTTTGCAAAAAAATTAAGCATTATTATTCTACAAGTGAATGAATGTATGTATTTGTATACGTACATACAAGGGCATGACCGGTAATTTTTTGTATTTCCTTTCACAAAAAGTTAAGAGTCATCATTTCTCGACTATATACGTCCATTAACATGATTGTTTGTTGAGTATTTCTAGACAAAAAATAATAATAATAGTATATGCCTTATTATTTTTCGATTAAGTGGATTAGTGTATTTATGTCCATGCATTCATTCAAGTGCCTAACCAGTAATACTTATAGTTTCTTTTACAAAATGTTACGCGTTGTCATCATACAATTAGCTCGTCAACTTATAGCTTTTTTTTAAAAATATTACGCGTTGTCATCATACAATTAGCTCGTCAAGTATGCACATGTTTCTAGCATGTGCGTTGCTAGGCTAAAAGTAGTTTACTATCATTCTAAGACTAAGTCGATGTGCCTACACATGTATTAGCAAGGCACGTTTGTCGTTTAACAAAAAATATATGCATTATGGTTTTACGACTAATTAGACAAGGATATTCATGTGATGACGTTTGTCTGTTGTTTGATAAAAACTTGAGCATTCGTTTGACAAGTAAATGAGTATATAATGCATTTGTTGTTTAACGAACAAAAAGTTGTGCATCATCGTTATATGATTAAGCGGCGAATATACATGCATGCACAACTTATATTACATGTACATCTTTTTAATCATTATACATAATCATACAGTACTATACAACTATATATTTTATATCTTAAGATAACTTCACGTATATAATACCTTTAAGATTTACAACAAGTGTAGTACCACCATATACGAAAATTCGGCCTTAATTAGCATCAAGCTTCAAACCATATTTTTGAGTTTAATGGTTCTATGATTTTTTTTTAACTACTTATTGTTAGTAAAAATAATAACTTATGATAGTTGTAATCAAGATTGATGGACCTCATTGCCACATAGATGGTTGTCCATTTGTCTTGCTTACAAATGACATTACTCATAATATCTACTTTCTTTTTTATGGAGATTTAATTGAGTTAAATTTTGGTTGATATGAATAAAATAATATTAATTTTCCCCAAATATAGGATATCAATTCATTGAGAAAAGCACAAGAAACACATAAAATAGAGCATTGTGCAGAATACGGGCAAGTTTTTGGGTCATATTCATTTTTAATCATGTTGAGTATCGTCCAAACATATCATAAAAACATAAGAAATAAACATGTCATGTAAAACACATACAAGATTTTAAGTTCTTGTTCTTCTTTGATGATATCAAACGTTGTCCAAACTAACATACAAAACATGTTAAAAAAGAACAATAAATAAGTGCATTCGGTAAAGAAATAAATAAATAAAAATTGTAGGAAACGCACTCGAGATCTTAAAAGTTCTTATTTTTCCTTAATCATGTCTAACATTGTCCAAACCAAACATGCTAGAAAAGCACAAAAATAAGCACGTTGCACAAAAAAGAACAACAAAAAATTGCAAAAACAAAGAAATTCCACTTTCAAATATAATTTAAGGACACCATTGAATAATTCCCCAATTAAAGAGCCCCAAGGGCTACCCTCTTTTTTCGTCTCATTCCATAAAAGATACATACAATTCTCAACTACGAAGTTGTAGAACTCAAAACCAAAAATGGAGTCTGGTCCACTGTCACGTCTTTTGTGTTATGAGATCATGGTGCTGAAATATTAACAAAAGAGTCATATCCAACTACAATATTTTCACTTTTAAGGCCACCCATTTTCTCGTTCTCCCTAGCAAACATTAAACCAGAGCAACAAAAAAGGATTCGGGAATCCAATCCACCTTCTTCCCCATCCACACGAGGAGAGGGGGTGTTGTTTGTCAACTTAGCCAAGCCTCCGGGCAAAGTATTTGAAGTCATGGTGATCAACACTTAGTTGCTTTAGCCATGAATCTGCAATGTCAAACAACGATACCAGTTTCTCTTGGTCCTTACCGTTCTTGTCAGAAACCCACACATCACCGTACATCTTATAAGTGGCTAAACCAAATGGAGACAGAGAGATTCTATCTCCTTCCTTTCTTTTCTTCCTTTCAGTACTTACAGAGTCATCTTCAAGTTCCATATCTGTTAATCATAATGGATACTGGCGTGAAACTGCGTTTTGATATTAGGCTCAGTTTAATTGAACCAAATAAATTAATACCTTGAAAAGTAGACGAAAGGGTGTGAAATGTAAGAAAGCAAGTCGACAAGTCCTTATTGCTTCTTCCCATGGGAATGTGATATATTGGGTACCTGAATGTTATTCATCCTTTAGACTGTTTAAACATGCAAAATAACAGAAACTCGGAACAGAAAAATGTTGATGTTTTGGGTTTGGCCGAATGCTTGTTTGTGACAAAGAGAGACGAACCAAGCAACTGCCATCCAACTAGCAGGGGAAAGATCTACACTTTTTAATGACATCAATCCTGGGTATCTTCGTCCTATGCCCCTTATCTAGAAAGCAAATAATTAATGGTGTCAAATTATATTTTTCAGCTAAAAACGTCAAATTAACTGAAAAGGTACAAAAACATCATGTTTCAGATGGGATCACATTTCCCGTCAACAGAACAGGAATAAGAAAGTAGAAAAGGAAGAACGTATTCTTGTGAAGATAAGAAATTATATCCCACACAAGAAGAGTAATTTGTAATTAAATCAAGGGACATAGTAGAAAAATAGCCTATATAGACAAGTCTCTATATTCTAATAAGAGCAATGGCGAAAAAAAACAAAAGAGAGAGAGAAATTCTGATTCATTGTCAAAAGTAGTGCATCTTAAAAGGATGCCTGTCAACAAAAGGAATTTAAACGATTCCATTATCTGTTATTGTCATTATCAGAGATCATTGTCTTGAATAGAACCATGTACACGAACATGAACCAGAAAAAGGATTACCTTAGCCGTCAGAGGAACTCTTCCATAAGGAGAAGATTTCTCGATGTACTCAAAGTTCAGATGACCCAATTGATCATTGGGATGCCAGAAGTTATCTTGCTCGAGTACTACTTCCTCGGAGGGGCATCCATCCCTAGTCAACAGCTTTTCGCTCACGCTTTCATTCTCGTCGCTGAATGAATCACTGAAGGAATCCCTAGTCTCACATGCCAACTCAGCCTCTTCCCTATTATGCATATGATCATAATCCAACTAAATCATCTTGCTGTCAGGATAAAATAATAGAAAGAGAACTTAAAGCAAAACCATGTTATATCTCATTAAGTATCACTCAATTTGCATCCTACTATGGTCTATACTGAATAAAACCATACAAGTTGCCAAAATAATATATATGCTTCGCTTTTTTGGCTTTTGACTCAATAAACATCTCATTTTGGCAGTAAAAAATTACGAGTTCAATTAAACCTACATCCATATGGTTGACATTGGACCACTCTACCACTTAGCCATCGAGGAACAAAGGGGGTTTAAATCTCACTGAGTTCGATGCCCTTTCTCCACCCATGACCAATATGAGTTCAAAGCTTCCTCCATGACTCCAAGAACTCATTTCGAAGAAGACCCAAAGCGACTCTATTTCATTATAATTTATATCCATCCATTTACTTGCTAAAAGAGTTAAATTTTAACATCAACAACACACCCAGGCTCACAAAAACTAGAATTTTAGGTGAAAACAATTCCCACAGCAACTTTTTATAACTGTGAACAGCTGATCAAATTTGTGAATGGCATTCATTACCTTGAATTGCTGGTGAAGATTTGAATAGCAGATAGATAAGGCACATAGTATTGAACTAAGTTTTGGCCATTCGCAAGATGGATTGGGACGCCAGCCCCATATGCACTCCATTCATCATAGCTATTCCAAAGATCGCTCAATGAAAAATACTCTACTTTTTCTCTTTCAAATGGATTCCACAGCCTGTTAAGCTTCCTCATCTCACTCTAAGCAACAACAAAAAAAAGATCATATTAGAAAAGCTTCTACAATCATAAACGTGATCGTAGATATTATTAAGGAAAAAATTGTAAATACACAAACCTTGGATAGGAATTTAGAAATGATTGAAGGAGTTGTGTAATCCAAGAGATTGCCAAGATTTGATTGCATTGAATCGTTATGACAAAACATCCTGGCTCTTCAATGGAAAGAGAGGGAGAGAGATAGAGGGAGTTTTCACTGATTCTCTCTCTCTAAGAAAAGAGAAAAGGAAAGGAAAAGGAGAGGAAAAACAGAGAGAAAAAGTAATTGAGAAGGAGAAAAGAAAGAAACTAATGGGAGAAGAGAAGGAATGGTAAGAATGCAACTAGACGTTCGGACAAACTGTTAAGAATAAAAAACAGAAGTCTTTGAATGCGTTTCTCCCTCTTTTAAGATACAAAATAAACTATGTTGAAATTTATGAAATTCAATCAAAACCCAGAAATCGTTTTCCTGATGGGAAACAGAGAAAAAAAATCAAGAATTTCAATTTCAAGAGAGAGACTATCTTTGGATTCAATGCAAAACAAGAACAACCAACAAAGCGAAAACTGTATCAGCGTAAAAAAAATTTAAAAATTATCTACATTCATCTGATCTTGAATTTTTCATTTTCCTGGAGAATGACATGCTATCCCCTTTCAGAAAAAACTCAAGAAAATCCCTTGCGAAATTCTCGCAAATTCTCTCTCCCCTTCTGAGAGAAAGATGAAGAAAATAGTGAGAAAAAGCTGGACTAAAATGGAGAAAAAAAGATTGTTCTTTGTACACGCGTAGAAACCAAAGGCAGACGTTTTTATGAGCCAAGAAAATAAAATGATGAATCTTTATTTATTCTCAAAAAGAAAATCCATGGCTTCTGATAAAAGGGAATCGACTTCTCTTTATTTAGTCACACCAGTATTTTGGTCATAATCCATGGCTTCTCTTTATTTATTCACACCAGTATTTTGGTCATAATCTGGAATTCGAAAAGTTGAAGGTGCTCAAGTGGGGGTAAAAGGGGTGTCGTGGAGTGGGGTGGGGTGGCGTGGGGACACAATTTAAAGGCAGCAAATGTTTATGAAGATTATTGATTATGGGGCTAAACATGTGTGTATGTCGATGTTGGGGTCCATTTTTCAAAGTTCCTTTTTTTATTAAAAAAAATATTTATTTTTAATTAAACATTCTTTTAATAAAGTAAATTTGCCCAACCTTTTGATAATATATTCTTCAAGAATTATTTTTTCACAAAATTCATTCTCAAAAATTTATACCAAACGGTGGTTATATATACGTCTGTTTCAACTTTCATCTTCAATGAGATGTATGTATTTATTTTGTTTTCTTTATTTGACTTATTTATTTTAATGGTCAATAAAAAAGGTCGATGTCTTGTAATGAAAGCAGCATATTCTATTGAGTGATGAAAAAGATTTCCTCTTCATTTGGGAATGTGATATACTTCATTCGGGAATGTGATATATGTAATTAAGTATATATAATTCATTATTTTTCGTCGTTTTTGTGTCATTTAATTCAAAGTTTGGCCCTCATTTTTTTTTAAATCTCATTTTTCAAAACTCTTTTTCAATCACATTTTTTTTATAAAATAATTTTCTACATAATTCAAAAAAAATTCTATTTTTTAACCACATATTTTCCAACAAATCATTATTCCAAAACACTTTTTTTTTCTAAAAATAGGACTCAAATAGGGGAGTTCATGGAATTTTATATACACAAACTAGTTTTCCCATCTAAATTCACCACCTTTCACTACACGACTCTATCACAAACCTCCTCGCCACCAAGCTCGAAACTATAAATATGATAAATAAAACAAAAATATGAATCGTGCTTCAATCATAGCAATGAGATCTAAAAGCATTTCCACATAAATGAGTAGTTAAAATTTGAGATATTTTAGGAATGTTTAACAATGCTTTAGAAATGTCAAAAACTGCTTTTGAGACTTAAAAATTACTTTTGAACATATTGAAAAAAAATTTGTACGTATTTTGCTTAGATAGAAGAGGTTTTAGAATAAGATGACATAATATAATTTCCTCAAGAAACTATTTTACAAAAGGTAGAAGTTCTGTACCCTTAATCAATTTAATCAAGACTTCAAATACATATATTGATAAAAAAAAAAAAAAATTACACACTTTTTTTATTCTAGAAACACCTCACTTCAAAAAAGAAAAAAAACTTTTTTTCTCTTTATTTTTTCAATATATCTTCTTTCATGAAACTTAGTAAGACTAAAATTGATATTTTCAACATTAAAGGGTTGTTCTCTTTGCCGTTTTCATCCCGTTTTCTGTTTTCGATTTTTTAAAACAGTGAAAATACATTTACTTATCTATTTTCAAAAACTAATTTCCAAAAACGAGTTTAAAATTTACAAAAAAAAATCGAAAGCATAAAAAATGTCGTTTTTGGTGTTTTTCAGTTAAAATCAAGCCAAAATTTTCAAAACGCGTTTTGACTGTTTTCAGTTACGCCACTAACAAAAACCACCGTCATCGCTGCCTGCACACACCACCTACACTGTTGTACCACCAAAACCACCACACCACCTGTTTTCAGGTGATTTTTGTTGGTGGCTACTCAAAACCATCGCCATCGCCATCGCCATCGCCACACCCAAAACCACACAATCGGTGCCGCCGCATCCAACCAACAGCAGAGAAGAGGGAAAGAAGAGAGAGAGACGCCGCTGCCACACCCAACAGCAGAAGAAGCCAGTCTTCGGCGCCGGCAGCCTTACGAGATGTCGTGAGGAAGACGAGAGAGAGACACGGGAAGAAGGGAAGAAGAGAGAGAGAGAGAGAGAGAGGGAGAAGAGAACACATTTTCAAATTTTGGATTTTTGAAAATAATTTTTCAAAATGACAAAAAGAACACATTTTCAACAATATCAAAATGAACACTCAAAACACAAAACTCAAAATGAATTCCAAATAAAAAACTGAAACACGAAGAGAACAACCATTTTTTTCCGTTCAAAGAATGTGTCAAGAAAACCATAGGCTCCAATATTTTTAATTCAAGCCATATGACACATTTTTATACAACAAAAATGATTCTTTAATTGTATTCGAAAGGTGTCTCCAATTGGTGACAGATACTCATGGCCTACTTATAGACAACAAATTACTTATCAATCTATGACTCCTCTTCATCTAGTAGCCTATCGAGGATTAAAGGAGCAGGGAAAATAAACACTCGATCATATTGTTAGTTCAGAATTCATATATTGGCCGTAACTAAGTCGATTCAGTGTCAGAGAAGTTGATCCAGTAGCCGAGTGTTAAGCAATTGACCGAGTAGTTAAAATGATTCGCAGTCTTTTCTATTCCATATATATATTGTAACTCTAGTATTGGGAGACGCAACGTACTATAATTATTTCACGTTTCTAGTAGGAAGCACATCCTTCCATTTGTAACGGCTTCAAGGCAATGTTAGCCGTGTGAGTTTCTTTATAAAGGGAGCGGAATTTACGGGCATGGAGCTTAGTCTCTCTTTACACTATTCAATCATTTCTCATATTTATACACGAATTTTCTTCACCCATACTAATTGTCATGCTGGAGAGAGAACGAGGAGGATAGCCCAATCCAAAGGCAATGTATTGTAGTAATTGTCAAAAGATAACGTAAATTAATTAAGAATGACTTGCACGCAGTCTTTGATTAACTCAAACAAATTACAGTATTTAGCAATTTTCTTTATAATTAACGATTGTGATTATCTACCTACTTTATTTAAATAAGAAATTAAATGCAAGAATCCAATATCACATGACTTTTATCGGGCATTAGTGGAACCAAAATCTTAGCAAAACTGTAAATTAATTTATGTTTAGAAGAATTTAGGTAAGAATCATTTAATTTTATGATGTTTGAGGTTTATAGTGCAAAATGTGAGTTACATATTAAGGGAAGATAGAAGAGTAAATCGAGTTAAGTCGAATGTGACTCTTTTTTAAGGTGGTCGATATAGAAGTGTAAAATGGGTATCTTTTTTTAAAGTGAACTGCATATTAGCGTAAAAGGTGTTAACGCTAGTGTTCTAAAAGTTTGGGGATAGGCATGAGGCATAAAGAAAAAAGCCATGCAAATGCAGAAGGCAAGAAAAAAAAATGTGGTCAATTCTATTTTTGACTTCCCAATGGTGAGCATCCTTTTTTTTTTCCAATTTTCTTTAAGTTAAATATACCAATTAAATAAGAAATATTATAAACAATTTTATAAAAATAATGATCTTAAAAAATTAGTTGTTAATTGTTAGTGTGAAGAAATATGATTATTTTATTTTATTGTTTATTAAGGGTAGAATAGTCATTTCAAATTTATTTTATTTAGCCTATATATAGTCTCTTTGTATCTAGGTTAAATCATCTTTTGTATTTCAATTGCATTATGGAGAATTAATGAAACCCTAGTTCTCTCCCTTTTTTCTTCTTTGTTTTTCTTTGAATTGTTTAACAAGGGGGA
>CAIGRP010048327.1:0-19575 GCA_903798385.1 Fraxinus cuspidata
GTTTTTTGAGTTTTATTCTCTCTTTTCATTACTGTTATCATCCCAAAAACTTAATTCTTCAAACTCTAGTGAATGTAGTAATTTTTTAATAAGTATAATCATCTATCACGTATACCAAAATTAATTTGGTAACATGTGAGTTTTTTACACTATCAAAAATTAAAATTTTATCTACAGATAATTATAAATGTTACAATCAGAAACGGATTATCCATCGGTAAAAGTATTAGACTTTTAACTACAAAAATCACCAAGGGAATTTTCGTTGGTAAAGCGGTAGCTCTTCATCAACGGATATTCCGTGTCTAATATTGTTGTTCAATATGCTTACAATTTACTAATAGCATTGATGTAATTCAACTTTTTTTGTTCTAACAAATGTGTCAATCTTTCACCTATGAATTTTCTGTAGGCAAAGAGTAGTTCACTTTATCAATGGAATTGTCGTTACTAATATAAATCAATTTTAATAATTATAAAAATTCAAACATTCTCCTAAGGAATATACGTAGGTGAAAGGTAATTAATTTTTTCAAAAAAAAAAAAAAAAATTCAACCTTTTCACCAACGAAAATTCCGTAGGTGAAGATTAATTCATATCACCTATAGAAAATCCGTTGATTATATTAATCAATTTTAATAATGCCAAATCAAATGAATTTTATTCTACATCGAAAGTTGACAACAAAATCTTTTTAAATAGCCTCTATAAACTAGTGGTCTAATAAGTGATTAAACAACTTTTTAGACCTCTCAATTTAATTGTCTAAAAGTTAAAAAAATTAAAATTATTAAACAATAATGAAAATAAATAAATAACTTTTTTGTCACGCCTCGCACCTATATCGCTATTTACAACACTAATTTTTACCAAAAGTAATGGTAGACAATTACCAACAGAAAATTGGTTGGTAATTGTTAAGATTTTTACTAATGGAATTTCCTTTGGTAAAATGGTTCACACTTTACCAACTGTAAATTTGTTGGTAAAATGCTTACTCTTTACCTAAGATGCGATACATTGGTAACTAATATTCCGTTGGCATAGAGTAATAGCAATAAATATCGTGGTTTTAGGAACGAAAAAACCGTACCACAAGTCATGGTTTTTTATAGTGTTATTAACTTCTACCAACACGTGCTGTAATCACGCAGCAATTGTATGCATCAATGCAATTGCTTTGCATTAAATTCTCTTGCCACGATTGCTTTGCATTAATCATGCTACTTGTTTGTATCCATCATCAACATGTCTGCTTGCGTGTCAATTTGTGTCTATTTGCATCTGTTAGTCATGTAAATTTACATAGATGGTGGATTGTGCATGTAATAAAGCAACAAAGCAGTAATCATATAATATATGAATGTCTAGTTTTTCGTATCCAAAGTGATTGTCCCCTGCCGATATTTCACGTCTTTTGCATAATTTGTTTGATCGGTAAATGTAAATTCTATTGATCGAAACTCATGTACAAGTATACCAAGCATACCTAGACAAATCAAAGATCAAAAGATGTACAAAGGACAAAGATTTACCAAACCAACACTAGAGACTCAAAATGAACTAAAACAATAGGATACAAAAAAAATGACATTGTATACATGGGTTTTAATCCGTCTCACTATGCTATCAATACATGGTTTAAGATTCTCAAAATCATTCTATTCCACGCCATCTAAATATGGTAGACTGTGCAAGCAAGTTCAATTTTTTTGGCCTCAGATTGCCAGATGTGCCTCGGGTTTCTTTCTTCATCCACTTCAATACGCTAAGTATTGTTGTCATTGATCTCCTCATTCTTAACCAACCTTTGACTTGTCCCCAAACGCTAAAAGTCCAAACACACTAAAAAGTAAGTGATGGCTTGTTTCAAGTTGTGAACCACAAAAAACACACGTCTTGCCAATGTTTAGATGCATCAATTTCTCCTTCGTAAGGAGCTTAGATTGTGCAGCCAACCACATCATGAAGGTGTGTTTTGGAGTGATATATGGTCTCCAAATCTCCTCCATCCAGGTCCTCACTACCTATGCAAAATCGGCCAGAAGCTGTCCATTTGGACAGCCTATCAACAACATCATGGTCAGTGAGTTCCGGCCCTCTAAGCTGATTTCGAATATCCAATAGCTTCTTGATCAGATGAGAGTTTTCTTTTCTTGCCACACACTCCCAAATAGCCCTACGTAGGTAAATTTGATTAATCCATATCGTGTCTTTATTTTATGTCTTTATATCCAAGCTCACCATCATCTTTCGGCAAGAAAACTTTACTCCAACCTACCAACGGTTTATTAGTACCCCAAAGGAATTTGTGGCGTAAGCTAGTGATCTTTGAAGCAATTGTGGCTGGGATTGGAAAGATGGAAGTCAAAAACATTCCAATCGTTGGAGAACGGCTCTTATAAGTTCCACTCTACCCGCATAGGACAAAGATGCCTTAGACCATGCACAAATGTTAGATGTGATTTTGTTGATAAAAGAGTCGTAAGAGCTTATTTTCAACTTCTTCACGGCAATTGGGATTCCCAAGTACCGGAATGGCATAAACCTTGGACATATTAGTCAATTCGTAGATCTCCTCAAGGTCTTGCCCATGAAATCCTGCTGTAGACAAGCTAGACTTGTTAACATTCATCCTTAATCCTGACATGTCTCCAAAATTAGACAAACAATCCATCAAGATACCAACATAAATTGGATCTCCTCTAGCAAAAAGCATCAAATCATCCGCAATGCCATGTAATCATTAAAGGGGCCACATTTAGGATGATGGTTGAACTCACTATTCTCCGTAGCTCCCTTCAACATTCTTGAGAAATACTCGAGGTAAATATTAAACAAAAATGGTGAGAGAGGGTCACATTAACGAAGACACCTTTTTCCTTTAAAAAATCCACGGAGATTGCCATTAAGCATAATAGAATATGAAGGAGTAAAAATACATTTCATCATCCATCCAATGAACTTCATAGGGAAGCCAAGACCATGAAGTACACTCTTGAGAAAATCCCAATTGACTGAGTCATACACCTTCTTAAGATCAATTTAGAGAAGGGACCTACCCTCTTATGATTATATTGCCTCAAATGTTCTTGAGCAAGATGGGTATTTTCCGTCATACTCATTCCTTCCACAAATGCACCTTGAGCTTGATCCAATCCAAGGATAGGCCCCAACTGAGATGCAAGGATTTTAGTGATCACTTTGTAGAACACATTACAACATGTAGAGTGATTGGCCTTGGAAACCAAAGCGATTACCATATGATTCATTCGCTTGAGACGATGAAGAAGCAAGAAGAGTATCCATCCGGACTTGGTGATTTATCATCTCCAATAGAAAATAACGCATCTTTGATACCTTGTTCCAAAATCTCTCGAATTAGTGACAAGGCATTCTCTTCCAATAAAACGGAACCACCCTTCAAGATACCATTGTCAATAGGTTGTCCCGGGTTGGTTTTCCCCAATAAGTTGCTATAAAAATGTACAAATTCATGAGCCACTTCTTCTAATGAAGAAGTATATGAATTATTCTCTTTACACACGGTTGCAATGAAATTCCTTTTAACAGTCCTCTTTACCATTCAGTGAACGAATTTAGTGCACTTGTCACTATTCTTTAGATACTCATATTTACCTCGTTGGCAGTAAAAACTCCCATCTGTTTCACAAAGATCCATAGTTTTTTTTCCTCATGCTTGCCACTCTATTTTGAAGTTCAACATTAAAAGGATCATCTTGCAATTCCAATTGTGCCTCCTTCAAAACCAAAGTAGCCGTTTCGGCCCCGGTGGAAATGTGGGCAAAGTGTTTCTCATCAAGCTTCTTGAGCTCCCTGTTAAGACCTTGCAACTTTTTACAAGTGAATTGCTTTGTTCCCCTGAAATCAAGTTCCCAAGAATTTAGTACAACCTCTTGGAAGTTTTCAAGATTAGTCTACATGTTGAAGAACTTAAAAGGTCTCACCTTAATTCTATCAAGCCCAAAGAGTAAAACTATGCATGGCGAGTGGTCGGAGATGCATCCCAATGGTAGAAAATTAGCAAGACTATTAAACCCTGCTTGTTCCCAAACATCTTTCACCATAGCCCTATGAAACTTACTCCACACCAAGTTATTGGTCCAAGTGTAGAAACAATCAATAGATCTCACATCCGTAAGTCCAATATTGAGGCAAAACTTAACAAGATCCTTCACCTCATACGAGCTAATATCCGCCCCATTACATTTTTCATCGAATTTGAGCAGATTGTTAAAATCAGCCATGATCAACCAAGGAATAGAAACATTCGATCCAAACTCCATGATGTTACTCCATAGCGGCCTATGATTCACAGTAATAAGAAAACCATAGACAAAGCTAACAAGAAACGTAAGTGAACTAACCTTACAAGTAGTGGATCAATGAACAATTTGTGATGTAGTCTCCAACACATCCAATTATACTTTCATGGGATTCTACAAAATCAATATCCGGCCAGTTTGATGGGAAGATAAGTTTTTAATTTCCAAAAAACCTCCAAATTAATTTCGCATCACCCGGTCTAATTAGGTTGCCTTAGCTTTGTTTCTAAAACTCCCATAATATCAATGTCATTTTTCTTTATGAAGCTTCAAACCCCATTTTGTTTTAGGGAGAGGTTTATATCCCTAATGTTCCAAGCACCAATCTTCATGATAATGAAGCAAGGGAAATTCCATTCTTCTTATCACTACCAGGCACAACTTTCCTTTTCTCCTCTATCTTTCCTTTCAACTTTTCATTACTTATAATTTTAGAGGAAACTTCATGTGGATTAGAGGATCCATCCATCCCGACTTAGCCATAATTTAGATAGGAGTAATAGCCTACTATATTGTCCCATATTCAACCTTTCTTCATGCCGACTACCTCAATAAACTGTTCTTCTTGCTGCTCAACCTGGGGTCCGGTGTTTCAAGTTAAATTGCTGTCCAGCGAATTATTCATCCACACCAAACTATGAGTGAGCTTTGTCTGTATTCTGTCAATTATGCTTAGCCCAAATTGCCTGGTCCATAATTTCCCGTTATTTCCAGCTTGACTGCGTTTATTATTCATCCGAACATTATATTTTTGCGATACATCTTGCTCACTTGCTTTCTCTCTGTCACCCGCATTTTGCTTTTTGTATTTGCATCCAAGTGTAGAATGTAAAAAAAGTTTATAAGAACCACAAAACTTTGGCTCAAATAGTATTTTTTTCCCCTAGATTTGCCATTAGGAAGCTTAATCTTCACTACCCGCACAAGCTCGATAGATGCATCAACTTTGATGAGAATTTTCGCATTAGATAGTGTACCTCTAGTGGATGTGAGCTTATCGCTAGTGATTGGTTTACCAACTTTAGATACAATTTTCCCCAAGGCTTAGGGCCCCAAAACTCCAAGGGCAATCCCAGCAAGTTGATCCAAATCAGCATCATACTAACTTCTTTTTCAACCTTGTTCAACTGATTTTCATTTGTTTGCAACTTAGTATCTTCATCAAAGTTCTGGTTACCCTTGAAGAGATTAACCTATGGAGCTTTGGTATCACTTTTAGTCGGCTCCTTGCCATCACGAGCATTCTTTGCAATTGATTGAGGTTTGACCACCAAGCAATCTGAATCCATATCATCATCTCCAAGTGTTCTAAAGACACTCAAAGAATTAGTTGTTTCATCCTCAAGTGTATCAACTTTCGAAGAGGAGACTATATGTATTTTCTTAAGGAAGTCTATTGGTTGTGAAACCTCACACTGCTGGCCTGCGTTAATAGTAGGCTGGGCTAGAGTAGCAATCCTTTTAAGTGGAGGCAGCCCATTATGTTGGGCCAAATTAGACTTCTTGCCCATTCCAACTGGCGACAGGGACCCCATTTGGTGCCCCTGGTTTGACTCGGGATTTAATCCTGAGCCAACCAGTTTTGTTCCAAAGTATGACACCTCAAATTCAAATTCAAATTTGAATAAAACATCACCACCAATACATACACAATACATACATCATGCAAGAATTGAAGTTGAAACAAACACCTTCACCAATTGAAACCGCGATGAATACAAAAAATCCCAGCAGCTACCTTACATCTGACCACAAACCAAGAAACCAAAATTGGACCAGTATTAATCTGAACGAAACAAAAGCTACCTGAACTGGAGAAGCGACCTAAAGATAGAATGGTTCGACCAACCCAGAAGTAAATAGAACGAAACCACAAAATCTGTATATGAAGATTTTTTTACTCATGCATATTTAGTAATTAATTTTTATATTATATATTGTCTGTATTTTAATTAATATTCTTAATTTGATTAAATATTTTTAGACGTTCTATTATAAATTTAAATTGATAATATATCTCGATGTTGCTCCTGAATAAGCACAACGTGATATTATTCTAAAAGAATATTATCAGCTCTTGAAGAGCTAATGTTTATCATAAATTATATTTTTACTCTTGAAGAGTAAATTATGATTTATTACTTTAAATAACAATATGTTATTACTCCCAAAGAGCATGATATTATTGTTATTCTGAAAAGAAATACGATTTAGACATTTAAATATTTCAGAAGATTATTGTTGAATTGTTTAAATCAATATCTAAAAGAATATTATGTGGCTATTTTTGAAGAATCACAATTTTGACATTTCAATATAAATATTATATTGTCCATGAAAAATTGCAATTTTAATTAATTTTCTTCTAAAAAAGTAATAGTTTATTTATATTTCTAGAAGAATATTGTTTTTAGACTCCAGAAGAGACAATATTGTGTGATACGAAGGATAAATTTACTATTACTAGTAATTTATTTTCTAGAAAATAAAAGAGAAACTCATAAAGTTTTTAATAGTATTTTTTAATTGGTACACTATACTAAACTCTAATGACCATTTTGATAAATATTATATTGAATCAGAAGTTCAATAACTTTGATATTTTATGTTTGGCATGTTCAGTTAGATTATCACTGGATCAATAATGATACGAATTAAAAAATTCAAATTAATATTCAATGAAGAACCTCAATATTTTTCAATCCAATGAATTCATGTATGTTATTTGTTCTCTTTATCGAAAATTGATCATCACTCGCTAAAATAGGGGTTAGATTCTCTATATTTCTGAAAATTAATATAGTGTTTTTCTATCGCAAGTGTACGATATCGTAACAAGTAATATAGTGGACCTTTGAGTCTGGATTATAGTTCTCACAAGAATTATACTTTAAAGCTTAATCAGATTTTTCTAACTCCTATTTGATGAAAGCAAACAAAAAATTATATGTTGTTGTGAATTTTTTATTTAACCACTTGAAATCAATTCAAATGCACACAAAGATTGATTGAGAATTCAAATAATGAACGAATATTAGGGCCGAACAATCACCTATTAATCACCTTTAAGTCTTAATTCAAGATTCAGGAGTCCAATGTAGTGTTCGATTGAATTCTTATATTGTATTCAATTTACCTTCTCGAATTCTCATTGAACATATTTAACTAATTCAATCTCATATCTCTATGTAAATCTATCTTAGAAATATTAGTTCTAAGAATATATATATAATGATAGCAATATTTAGTATATGTATCTCTACACATTATATTAATATATCGAATTTTATTATATGGTCTAAATCTCAAACTCACATATTGATTCGTAAAAGATTCACAAAATCATCAAATTAACGATCAAGTAATTCAACATATTTAATACATAGCAAAATAACACATGTATGATAAAATAATAAGAATCTTGAATAAAAAAATAAATGGTCTCAAGTAGTCGAATTTTGAATGAAGATGTAAAAAAATAAATTAATCTTGCACAAGATGTTATCAAAAGCATTCTATACTCATAAGATTTAGCTAACAATCAATTTAAAATTGTATAAAACTCGTGAGTAAAATCACACTCGTCAAATGCCCCAAAACTTAGCGGTTTACTAGTCCCCGAGCAAACACAAAGAAAAAGAAAATCAATAAGAGAAAAACACACAAACATAAACTTAGTCAAATAGCTTGCAATTTGGCTCAGTATTGAGAACATTATACCACCTTTATGACCCGCTTCAAAATCACAATGCAAAAGCCCAACTTCGACTTATCCAATGCAAAAAGGGGGGGGGGGGGGTGTTGGTGTGTGTGTGTGGGTGTGTGTGTAAAGAATCAAATGTAACGTCGTACAATCATAAGTTGATTCAATTCCCCAACCTCAATGGTCAATTATTTCCTTTCTTCGCTCGTGAGATTTACATACCCTCAAACTTGTTTTCTTTCATTCTCTCACCATAGTATAGTTCTAAAGTTTGTTTTCACTTATCAAATCCTTACTCTACTATAATTTGATTTCGTTCAACTGACAACGTCAACAATTTAGTGTGATGATGCTTCCAATTTATGAGTGCTTCAACGAACTTGTTTATACTAAGTGATTCAAGCCTACTAGTTATCTAAACCCCCACCAATGAAATCTTTTTCACATGCATGGAATTACCAAAATCTAAATAATTTCTTTCCCAGGTTAGAACGCCCCAAATTATTATGTATGCGGTTAAAAGATGCTGTGAATCATGGGTTAAATGATTACATCTAAGTCATCTATTTAGCCTATGCAATATGAATCTTCATATTCCTATACGACTCTATACTTAATTATCATGCATAATCTTGTCACGTTTCCATGGATAAGCATAAAATTAAATTCAAGCACATGATTAATCAACAATACATAAACTAATACTTGCTTTCAAATATATTCATTCTAGCAGATAATCACACTAAATAAAATCATATCACATAAGCACAAAATTACAAAATTACTAAACAACTAACAAAAGCAATTAAGAACTGATGATTTATACCTCCAAACTTAAATTACACACTGTCCCAAATATGAAAATAAATATAAAGAAGGACCAGGATTTCCTCGAATACATTAGTTTGTGTCATTGCCATCGTCTTGATGAGATTGATATGAGTTGGCTTTCTAACTACATTGTTGCCCACAAACTTGAGAACCTACAACACAACAAGAATGTTACGACAATAAAAAAAATAGTCCTAAAACTAAAAAATAAGTAATAAGAAAGGAAATATATTTTGGGTTGCCTTACAAGAATCATTTTTTTTTTTTTAATTCATTAGCTTGACTTTTTTTTTGTCATATATTTTGGGTGGCTCGAACCACGTTATGAAATCCTTGCACTTTATGCAATATTCATTTATGTACCATTTTCTCTCTCCATATTTTGGTATTCCCATTTTTATCTCTACCAAGAAGTTCACAGAAATTTGAATTTCTATTCTGACAGCTTCATAGATTAGATGGCTCTTCATCAATTCTATAACAATAATTTTTGTTGGAAGGTTGCTTAAATGGGGTATAAATATTAAATATCTCTTGCTTGTCCTCCACCCTCAATATTAGCTCACCCTTCACCATGTTAATCAGTGTTCGACCTCGTTGCTAAAAATGGCTAATCCAATATAATTGGAATATCTCGATCTTCTGGTATGTCTAGCGTATTGAAGTCCACCGGAAATATTAAATTTCCTGCTTTTATGAGAACATCGTTAATTGAAGTCCACCAGAAATATTAATTTTCCTGCTTTTATGAGCACATCCTCAACTTTGCCAAGTGGTTCTATAAGCTAATTGTAGCGTTATTGATGTTGATTTTGACTTCATCCAATCTCAATTTCCTGTAAATAGAATATGACATTAGATTTGTACTAGCACTTGTGTCACACAATGCATTAATTGCACAAGAATTTCCAATTGAAATAGGCAAAGTAAAACTATCTGGATCTTTCAACTTTGGAGGCAATTTGTTTTGCACTCTTGCACTATCCTCAATTAATGCGACAATTTTGAACTCTGGTAGCTTATTTTTCTTTGTCAACATTTCTTTCAAAAAATTTGTGTAGCTTCGAATTTGTAATATTGCATCAATCAATGGAATATTGATCTGGAGCTTTTTGAAAACATCAAGAAAATTTTCAAATTTTGTATTTTGTTTGTTCTTCTTGAGCATTTGAGGAAACGAAATGTGAGACACTTAAGCCTTTACTAGACTTGGTGCCATAACAGTGAATGTTTCTGTACTTTCTTCATTCTCAATTGAGGATGGGGCCGATTTTTCTTCCATTGTAGCTTCATCAACATCTTTATGGTCTTTTTGCAATAATCTCTAGTAATTGTACCACACTCTTTGTAGTTATAGCATGAATAGTTTCCTCCATCGACTTCTTTCGAAGTCTTTGGGATGGAAGTGGATGTACATATGTTTTAACTTTTACATGAGCCCTAGGTGGATTATTTTCGACTACTCTTATTACCATCACTTGCTCTTAAGATTTTTTATTGTATTGCTTGTAAATGATCATTGTGGACATTCTACAAGTTGTTAAGTTATATGATCAATATGTATCTCCAACTTCTTGATAGATGATTTCTGATTTTGAAAATTAATATCAATCTATTGGAATACTTTATTTGTTTTCTGCACGTGTTGATGAAACATCTCCCCCAATCTTGGTCTTCCCTCTTGCTGAAAGTTATTCCCATATGTGTTGAAATTACGAGAACCATTTTGAATAAAGTTTACTTATTCCTTTGAAGAAGCAAGTATCAAGCAATTTTTGTAGCATGATTTCTCCCACAATTCTCACATGCTGAATTGGCCATCACTGCATTTGCTCCATGTGTTTGCAATTTTATAAGTAATTCCACTTGTTTCATTAAAGCAGCAATCTGTGCATTGACAGATGTTGTATGTCCAATTTATAAATTCCATTCGCTTTCTGTAGTACCACTTTTTCTAATGAAAACATTGAATGTGTCATGGTAACTAACTCAAACAAATTCATGCATTGTTGTACTAATTTTCCTATGATTGATTTACCAGCAGAGGAATCTACATGAGATTTTGACAGTGTTGAAAGTCCGGTGTAGAAGTATTGCACTTGATTACCTATGGTGATTCCATGATTTAGATATTTTCCCATTAACTCATTGAATCTATTACATGTCCGTGATAGCTTTCCCTATCTTAATGTTGGAAAGTTGTATTTCCAAACTGATTTTTGCTACTTTTGCCAGTGGGAAAAATTTGTTGCAGAATTTTCTAGTAAGTTACTCCCATTTAGTAATACTTCCACGAGTTTCAGCATCTAACCATTCCAATGAATCATCTCGCAATGTATAGGGAAATAACCACGGCTTGATAACGTCTTCATTGACCCCTAAGGCGTGAAAATTTTGACAATTTTTTAGGAATCTGGAGATAGGTGTGTTCGGGTTTTCATGAGCTAGACCATAAAATTGGAAAGTGTTATTGGTCAAGTTAATCCAATCTACCTTTATTTGAAAGTTTTTCACCCCCAAATCTAGATATACTATGCTAGAGATATCAAGAATATTGAAGCTGGAAAATCCCCTTCATTCATTTCCACTCGTACATGTTACTGATCTAGTGATGTCGCTACTCTCTTAGAACTTGTCCAATTGGCTGTATAGGAATAGGGATAGTTTGATCATCAACCATTTGATGTTGTTGCGTTCTTTGTGTTTTCATCTTAAAGTACGTTCTATTTTCGAATCAAACGATTTCAAGAACGTTAGCTTGGATACGGAGCATACAACGAACACCTTTTATCAGTTAATAAAAGAAAAAAATTCAAATAATAGTTTAAATAAAATAAATTAAGACTAAAAGTAAATAATCCCCCGTAGCGACGCAAAAAACTTGTGTTTTTCTATCGCAAGTGTACGATATCGTAACAAGTAGTATAATGGACCTTTGAGTCCGGATTATCTTTCCCACGAGGACTATACTTTAGAAATTAATCAGATTTTTCTAATTCGTATTTGATGAAAGCATACAATGAATTATATGTTGTTGTGAATCTTTTGTTTAAACACTTGAATTTAATTAAAATCCACATAAAGATTGATTGAGAATTCAAATAATGAACGAATATTAGGGCTGAACAATTTTATATATTGATTACTTTAAAGTCTTAATCAAGATTCAAGAATCTAATGTAGTGTTCGATCGAATTCTTATATTATGTTCAATTTACCACTCTCGAGTTCACATTGAGATTATTTAACTAATTCAATCTTATATCTCTAAGCAAATCTACCTTAGTTAAGTGAAATATTAGATCTAAGAATTCATATAATGATCGCAATATTTAATATAGGTATCTCTATACGTTATACTAATATACCGGATTTTGCTCTATGGTCTAAATCTAGCAATGCAATACATTAAACTCATAGCAAAATCAACACGTGTATGATAAAATAACAAGAATCTTGAATAAAAGAAATAAATGGTCTCAAGTAGATTACATTATTCGTCCTAATATGAAACTCAACTACTCATAATAATGGAAGAACAAAAACAAGAAGTTTTTATTGAATACATCATTGGATTTTGAATAAAGACGTAGAGAAAGAAATTAATCTTGCACCTAGATGTTCTTATCTTTCAATTAATGCTTCAAAAATTATTTTTCTTGATGTTTTTCTCCCTTGAATTGCGCTCTTCAATATCTAATTGTATTCTTTTTTTTCCTCAATGTGTGCAACCTCCTAAAAGTGACTAATTTCTTCTATTTATACTTCCCTACATGTTTTTCCCTAATTTAATATCTTTCTGGACTTTTCGCTTGGCCAAAGCAGTATAACCCAAAAATAGGTGGCACATCGCCTAAGTGCTTCGAAGCAGCGCCTAGGCACTGCGATGTGAATCTAGGTAGCACCTAGGCGCTATGAATGCACACCTAAACGCTGAATTTTTGTTAAACTTTCATTCATCATGTTTGGGCACTCCGAGCATAGCGCCTAGACATCATTTTGCTGTCTCTTTTCGTTGACTTTGGCTCGATTGTTCATTTTAGCACCATTTTTCACCATCACAACAACCTATTAAACTATACTAACAAACACATCAAAAGCATTCTATAATCATAAGATTTAGCCAACAATCAATTTAAAATTTATTAAACTCAGAGTAAAAACACACCTGTCAATTAACCGGGGTGTTAAATGAGGCCCCATCATCCTCCATGTTGAACATTTAAATGTTATTTGTATCTAATAGATTTGATATATATACTAAATGATAGCACGGTGGTCGTAACTTGAAATTTATGAAATTACTGCTCAAATTTTAAATTATGAACATAATTTTCAAATTATATAATCAATGCGATTTATCTTGTTAATGCTAGTGATCCTAAATCTAAATATTTTAATAAGTGTTGGTTGAGATATCGATAAATGGTTTAACATTATTACTTGTTAAACTCCTACAATTAACATAATTGAGAATATCATAGTTCCCCCTGTTATAATTGGCTTATGGTCAGGGCCTAATTTTTCCATCTAACTCTTTTGATAGTACAGTACATGTAAAATTGATATATCACATTGCATTGAGTTGAAAAGTAAAGAATGTTGAGAATAAATAAGTAATTTGAACCTTTATACATTATCTCAAGCCCTAACATGTGATATTTTATAAAGCGGTTTGCTGATTGTCAATTTGACTGGATGATTCTCTCCACATCAAGGGGAATTAAGAAGTTGAAAATAATAAACAAATGCATTATTATTTAAATCTTTGAAAAAGATAATTCCAACCAAAAGTTTGAAAGATAATACATTTACTAACCAAAGAAATCAACAATATCCCACACACCATTTTTAAATGCTCCAACTCGAATTGAAGTCCAAGAAGACAATTAGTTATATTATATTCGATAAATTTATGGCACGTCTGAAACTTAATGATATTTGACTTTAATATAAAAATCTCCAAACGAAAATGGAGCAATTAGCAAATATGATCTCATTAAGGAGGCATATACTCTTGATGAATATTTAGACATATCAATTTATAAATCTCAAGAGATGATCAGGTACTTGATATATTGAAAATATCTCAGGTGTTATGTCATTATAAAAAAGAATAGAATCAAAAGTAAAAAAAGTTGTTGGCAACACTTTTTCACATGATGTACTGCATCATATAACGAAGAATAGAAATAAATGCGTTGAAACATATCGATTGAAGTAATGATTGGCTAAATAAAGGAAAACCAACCCTAAATTGAATTTACTAATGAAACCTTAAGTTCTTGAACCTACAGCCCGAAAATATAAAGGGTTATACTTATGCGAAAAGAAAATAAGAAAAATGAAGTTGTAATATGTAATGCATGACTCTCAACAAAGTGAATTTCGTAAAGATTGCGGTGGATGAAAGTACGAGTTCATATCATGTTAATTTTATGATGCATGAAATTTGAACCATGTTATAATGAACTGCATGACTATTAACATTATCCCCGAAGGATTTAATGCACCTAAAACAAAATTCAAGTGATATTACAAAGAGAAGTAAATATACGTTGTACTCTTTTTTTCTTGACCAATGTTTTGTCTCATTGGACTTTCCTGGTAAGGTTTTAACTACACAACTTTTAGTGTACTCGAAAGAATAATGTAATATTTTTCCTTGTTACAATTTTTTCCACAGGATTTTTTCGAATAAGATTTTAACAAGGAGCATTTTTTGTGTATTGAATGTCTATAACTTACAAGATATTTACACTTGAAATAATACTATGGTATGTATGAGACTTCCAAAAAGATCAACAGAGTTATTTTTCGAATTATATACCACAGTCATCAAAGATTGATAAATATCTTGTATAAAGACGGTGTTATTTGAAAACTATATTAAACAACATGAGACATTTTACCATAAAATTGCCCATTTGAAGTCATTAACGTAAATGGCATGTATTGCTTGATATAAAAATTTTCACTTATTGAAATCAGGGAGAGTAGCTGTACACTTTTTCCTTCAATCAAGTTTTGTCTCACTAAGTTTTCTTAATAAGATTTTAACGAGGCATATATTTTGTAATGTGTTATTCAAAGAAAGTGTTTAAATAATATAATTATTAGTGAATAACAATTATACCCTTACAACCCTAGTTTTTATTACCATCGCATCTCTAATTCTTGCCTATAAATATAAAACTTTTAGTTAATATACAAGTCTATTGACTTTTATTCCCTATTCTCTCTTTTTCTCTCTTTTTATAACAAACGCGATTTATTTATATTTGTATTTTTATTTTGTGTTAGTCTTCGATCCACCAATCCCGCTTTCAAACTTTACTTTCTAATAACTTGTTCTTGCTTTGATTGTCTTTTGGAACAAAATATTAGCCAATGTTTGATGGCAATTAAAATCAGATTTTTAACCGCTTTTGTTAGAAATTGATGAAATGCTTGGTTAAATAATTGTGAGACCCATAAAATATATATTTAAAATAAATTGTTGACTTTGAATTAGATTAAAATCTAGATTTTAATCGGTACCATATATGAGCATAATATATTTATGTATCTTAATTACAAATAAATTTGACATGCATTGCGCTTGGTGAAAACTAATTTTCTTAATCTTTTCATTGCTACCCAAAGAAGAAATCAAATACAGGAATTTATTTTATCGAATGCAAAACTGAGCCATCACAATCTTGGACAAACCGAGCAGTAAAACAAGAGACTACAGACGGAGAAGACAACAATTCCGCTCCCAAAAGTTTCAATAATAACCCACAAAATTCTGGAATGTTGCACAGAAGATTGGGGGAATGAGTTGAAGTAGAAGAGTTTAAAAAGTACAAATTATTCGACATAAATTAAAAATTTCAAAATATGAATTTCGATAGGCCAACTGTACATAGCTTGATTAATTCAATTATAGAATGCAAAAGCAGCATCTAATTGAATAGGTCGCTGCAAAATGTTGGGACCTGTTAAATCATGGGCATGCTCGCGAGATGGCTCAACCACGAGTCCGACAATAGAGCCAGCTCAATTTATGTAGAGTCGTGCTCGGCCCACAACCAATATTTCAACAAGCTCTGTCCGTCATGGATTGAGCCTCGACTTACAAATGGCTCTAGTCATTACCACCTCTAACTTTAAATTGAACTAGATTTAGAAATCTAAATTAAAAAAAGAAAATATCTATATCTAAAATAATTAAAAACGTTGTAAATGGTAAGTTTATTAGTGAAGACAATTATAATCAGGGTAATGATATATATATAGCTGCAGTAGTTTTGCATGCATAGGGCGTTTAAAGTTGTGAATGAAAAATCAAAATGGTGGAAGAGAAGAAATGAGAAGGGGCACGAATGTGGTGTACTATATCTTTCTTTCTTAAATTGACTAGGGTTATATTCGTAAAATACTTGTAGTGCGTTTATCAAAAATATGTTTTAATCGGGGTGTATCTATAATGTGGTGTAACGAGCAAGAAATGTGGTGGCAATATATCCACCCTTGTAATTACGACCATTGTATCCATAATTCTTCCTTATAAATATATGGTTTTGATTTTCAATATAATACACACAAATCTATTTATTTTTATTATTTCTTCTCTTTTTATCTCTTTTCATAACACATTATTAGGACACAAGTTTAATTCTTCAAATTCTAGTGAAGATAGTAATTTTTATAAGCATAATCAACGATTACGTGTATAAAAATTAATTTGATGAAATGTAAATATTATATATATATATATAACACGTTATCGGTCGATTTTACAAAGCATAATCAATTCGGTGGCAATCAATTCCTACAAAATATCTGTTTATTTGTAATATTTTGCGTGTATCGTTATGCCAAATCCATATACTCCTGCTGCAATGATTACATGAACAAATTTGGTTTATTCCCAAGTTGTCCGACACAATTAGTTTCGTTTACCCATCCCAACTTCTTGTTTCTTTTTGCTAATGTTAATTCAATTTTTGCGCTTTAATTGGTTTCTACCAATTCAATTTTTTTAATTATATATATACGTGTACCCAAGGTAACTTCTTGTGCCCATATTTTTGTTTCTGATTTAATTAACTTTTGCGTGTTCATTAGTTTCTGAAATTAGTTATTAGGTTGCTGCTGCTGCTTTTGCTTTAAGACACGTTATAATTGGTTTATGAAATTCACGCCATGTGAATTGATTTTGTAATTAAGGTTGACGATGAAATTGAAGTATTATTAGATGAGTCTGAATCGAATAATTTAAGCTAGTCATACCATATTCAAGAGGGAAAATAAGAGCTTGTAGAATGAACGAAGTACGGTGAAAAAAATCTAAGCAAGAGCTTCAAAACCTTATTCAAAGTGCTGTTAAAAAATTATTGTCTAAAGTTGAGCTCGAGACTATAGATAAGGAATTAATAGGAAATAATCCAATTTTCTAACCTTAAACTTTTAATTTCTTTTATTTTTGTTATTTATTGCATATAATATTTAGGATTACACTTTTAACATAGGTATGTTTTCCAATTTTTGTCAAAAAATAAAAATAGAAAAATTTAGGATTAACGCGGTCTCCAAATGCATCCTATTTACCCCGGGTCAGCCATAAGGATGGCAATTTATCTCATCCCGTCCTGACGGGGCCCCGCCTTGAATGAGGCAATAAAATCCATCCCGAACGGGTCCCGCCCAGAATAATAATAATAATAAAATTAATTGAAAAATAAAAACTAAACAGGGCGGGAAATGCGCCCTGCCCCGCTCCGCCTCGTTGCCAACACTAGTCAGCCATGAGTTTGCTAGCTGCAATCAAACCAAATCTTTTTGTAAAAAAATGTCCTTTTCTTTTCTTTCTTTTATAAATTTGAAGTAAAAATTGAAATTTTAATTTATAAAAAAATTGACAAAAAAAAAAAATCATTTTTTTAGATCATAACAAGGTTACAATCGTGATTCCAATGTAAAATAGCATAACCTCGTATATCACTATATTGATAATTATTTTTCTAGTATGATAGAAATATTCTACAGAAAGAACAAGGAGATACTATTAAAGAAAGAAGAAAAACCAAGTGCTGAAAGAGAAATATCATATACAGAAAATAGTGTTGTTAACCCTCTTTAAATCTATTTTGTGTGAACGTTGTTGAATTTTAAGTTTGGTGGTGTAGACTTGGTAATTAAGTATATTTGATTGTTTGTATAATATGTTTAAAATATCGAAAATTTAAAAGAAAAATCACAATTATTTTTTTATTACTTTATATGTTATTGTGTGAGTTTAATAGTATTGTCGGCTAATTGAAGAGTATTTAAAAGTGTTTATGCTGCATAAATTGTGACTATGCGAAGCAATTTTATTCTACTTTGATACTTTTTTACATTTAGTTGAAAATATGCTTAGTAACTTCTCATAGAGCTGCAATAACTTGATAAGTTGAAACAAGTTACAGGTGGCCCTGTACTTGTATCATTTTCCTTTAACACAATTATTGTATTTTATTTATAAAACAAAACAATTGAAGTTACAATTATTGTTATTTTTTGAACTTATTTTTTATTGAAAAGTAAAAAAAAAAAAAATTCAAATCTTCATCTCAAATACCGTGTGGAGCCTAATTTACTCTTTATTATTTTAGCCCATGTTTGACAATCATTAAAACATTTTTTTTTCACAAACTCATTTTCAACCACATATTCTCACATTAAATATTGTGTACGTAAACTCCATTTTCTTACTTTTTAGCCATACATTCTTCAAAAAATCTCTATTTAAAAACTCATTTTCCTTAAAAAACTCATTTTAATATAGTTGTTTGACAGGTTTAATTAGTTCATTAGACCTAATAGCCTCTTCACTAGTACAAAATAGTTCATTTTGTAGTGTTTGCTTATAAAAAGTGTGTAAGCCAATTATAAGTCTATCTTCTTGACTACTTGGAGTACTCCACGTGTACAAGAGCATGCTTGAAGCAAACTCCAAGAGTCTGTGTAGTCGAATTGATGATCACCTTCGTTACAAAGAGTTTAAATGAACAAACTATGTATGTAAAACAACTGGAAGCAGAAATGGTCATCATATCACCCTATGTTGATGATCTCTTGATCACAGGTAGCAGCAACAAATCAATTAAAGAAGTGATAAATGACTTGAAGAAAGCTTTTGAAATGACTGATCTGGGTGAGATGCATTACTTCATAGGAATGGAAATTTATTAAAGTCAACAAGCAATTTTTATCTGTCAAAGGAAGTTTGCAAATGATGTGCTAAGAAGATTNACAAATCAATTAAAGAAGTGATAAATAACTTGAAGAAAGCTTTTGAAATGACTGATTTGGGTGAGATGCATTACGTCATAGGAATGAAAATTTATTAAAGGCAACAAGCAATTTTTATCTGTCAAAGGAAGTTTGCAAATGATGTGCTAAGAAGATTTAACATGGAGAACAACTCTAAAGCTGTTAGCATACCATTAGTTCAGAATTAAAAATTGATGAAGGAAAATGATGCAAAGGTTTATAGAAGTTTGACTAGTTGTTTGCTGTATTTGACATCAACCAGACATGATATTACATATGCTGTAAATCTTCTATCAATGTTTAGACATGAGCCTAGTGAATTGCACTTTTAAGCAGCCAAATGAGTCCTGAGATATGCAAAGGAAATGATGAAATGGGGATCTGGTTTAAGA
>CAIGRP010048328.1:0-30381 GCA_903798385.1 Fraxinus cuspidata
CTATTGTAATTGACAATGATCAGGATCAGGGATAAATTCTTGCTCCGAATCTTGTTCGAGAAACAATTTCAGATCAAAACAGTATTACAAAAATCCCTATACACAATCAAAAAATTGTTCCAGAAGAAAAAACTCAACAATCTCAAGAACAAACGTCTTTAAGAAAATCCACTATGAAAAGGAGGAAGGCAATTCAGGATGACTTCATAGTCTTTCTCAAGAAAATAAAGATGACGTGGATTGATGGAATAAAATCTGATCAATCAACTTTCATCAAGTCATGCAAAGAAATAATTCTCAAGATTGGATTGATGACATGCATAAAGAGATAAAGTTCATGGGTAACAATGATGTTTGACAATTTATCCCATTGCCTGAAGGTACGAAGCCCATTGTTTGGAAATGGATATTTAAAATCAAGAGAGACTCGAAGGGTGATGTGGAGAGACATAAGACTTGTCTTGTTGCAAATGACTCTATTCAAAATGAAGACATTGACATTAAAGAAACTCCACGGTTTCAACGAAAGACTCTTTTATGATTATTATGACATTTGTGATACATTTTATCTTAAGCTACGTCAGATATTTTACAAATGAAAGAAATTCATCTATTGGCTTAAGCAAGTTTCCTGTCAATGATATCACAAATTTCATCAAATGATTATCTAGTTTGGTTTTGAGATAATTCAGTTGATGATTATGTATATTACAAGTTCAGTTAGAGTAAGCGGATTTTTTGGTATTGTATGTCGATGACATACTGGTTGCCTGCAATGATATATGTTTATTATACGAAATCAAGATATTTCTGTCATGGAATTTTAAAATGAAAGATGTTGGTGACGCGTCTTTTGAGTTAGGGATACAAATATACCGAAATAATTTTCGGGATATTTTTGGATTATCAAAAAAGAGTTATATCGATAAAGTTCTTTAGAGATTTGGGATGCAGGAATGAAAATCGGGAAGGGACACAACTTTAGTCTCAATCATTGCCCTAAGGATACGATTAAAGAAAAGGAATACAAACAATTCCTTATGCTTCAGCAATTGAGAGTTTCATGTATGCTTAGGTTGCACACATCCGAATATAGCATTTATTATTGGATTCTAGGCAGATATTTGAAAATCTGTCAATCGGGTTATTCGGTATCTATAGAGAACTAATGATTACATGATTGCACACAAAAAATCTGACCAATTGAAGATAACTGGATATTCTGATTCTGATCATGAAATATGACTGCAAAATTTTATCCTGAGCTGCACATTTAGGATTAAATTGAAAGACCACTTAAGTTATTTTGTGACAATAGTAGTTTTGTATTCCAATAGGAACTTGATAATGTCAAAGTTTATAGACATCAAGTTTCTAGTTACTGAAGAAAGAATTTAGAGTGGTCAGGGTTCTACAAAGCATATTAGGACAAACTCCATAATTATGGATCTATTTACCAAATAGCCGCTTCTCAAGGTCTTTCATGAGCATAATGTTCACATGGATGTTACATCTTTTGATGATATGTCAATTTAGTAGGAGTTTGTGTTCGAATGTTGTCTTTTTTTACACATTTTTATTCATGGATATTCGATTTATTTCAAAATAAAGTATTAACTTCAGTTCCACTATGATTAAATTTTATGGTTGATCTCATTAAAGAATAAGGTAGGATAAGTTGGAAATAGATATGTTTGGATCACATTGCACGTAATTTCCATGCTACACATTTACAATTGATTTATATCATTTGATTGTATTAATATACGTGACAATTGAGGGTTTAGTTACGATACTTATAACAAAAACCCCTTTGATCCTATATTGACATAATTGATGGACAAGACTCAAGAGTGTTCGGAGATGCTTTTAGTTATGATATCAAAATTATTAACCTCATAAGGTTACACACATTTATAAGGTAACATATGTGGCTCAATTGAAAGATTGCTAGGAAAATATTTAATTTGACATGTTGTTCGACATATATAATTAATTGTGTTTAAAAGTTATCTTAAAGCTAAATTCAAAATTTTAGTGATCTAATAAAGAATTAAATAATTGGATTTTGGATATCTAAATAAAGTTTGAACCGGATTATATATGTAGAGATCAGATTCATTAGGGTTGTATTTGACGATTGGCCAAATACATATGAAAACTATAGATAGGGTTATGGTCTTTAATTCATATGTTTTTTTTCCATTCTTTGTGCTTCACATCAACACAATAATAATTAAGAGAAAGTATATTGAAGAGAAAGATCCAAAAAATCCAAAATCAAGAACAAGCAATCTATAATCAAGAATAAAGATGAAGGAATTCAAGAATCAAGACTATGAATTAAAAATCTAAACTAAGAACTATGATTAAAGAATCAATGGAGGCAGAATTCAAGATTCAAGATCCGGAATCAAGATTAAGTATTAAAGAATAATTCCAAATGATTTAAGATATGTTCTACACTTTATAATTTTCTTGGTGATTTTATTCGTAAAATTTAAAGTTTCATAAAAGGCTAACATAGCATGCCCTTCATCTTTCCCCAATTCATTACTATTCATCCCTAAGTCGTAGTCCTCCTTGAGCAGTTTGTCGGGCTTTCTTGCCTCGATTGTTAGTATCGTCCTTTTGTACCATATCTTCATCTGGTGGGGCATCTTGTATCTTAATTTCTTCTACAACAACTTCATCTAAAGGTGGGGTCTTCATGACCTCTAGACGCATTAACTCCACATAGTACGGTTATTGTGATTCTAGTTCAGTAGGCCGCAATGTGGCCCACCCAAGTAGCTACAATAGAAAATAGCAAAATAAAATAATAAACAAGGGACTATAGCTGAAAATAAATGATAAATAAACTTTGCAAGATCAACAACACAAATATGATGAAGCTATTTGGTTGAAGATAACTTTATAAACAAATTTCTTATCACCGTACTCTTGCTACGAAGAACGAATTTAACAATTAGATATCACTAACTACTTGATGAGAATTCATAAACTACAAACAAAATGTTCTAGAGTACTTGTGCACAGAAGTTATACATGTCTCATTTGCCATGTTTTTAGTATAGATAGGCAAGTCATTTGATCACATTCCAGCAAAATTCATAATTCAAGTAATTTCAAGAATCTAATGGGTAAATAATTTCATCTTCTAAGATGTGGCTTAGGTTCCTAATATTTCTATGGTTCATTTTCACCTATAAAGCATGATAATTATTAACTTTTTATGTGAAAAACACAATGAAATAAATAAATAAATACTATGCCAAAACAATATAGGATAATAATCTTGGAAAATAATTTATAAGTTTAACTTAGGATAATAAACATCAGAAATACATTACAGAAATAGCCTCAATCAATGTTGTTGTTAGTACCAAATCAGTAAAGATAACATGTTTTAACAAAAATCGTTTGGAAGAATAAAATCGCAAAAAATAAAAACGCCAAGAACACAAGGATTTTTTCACCAATAAGGGCCCGGATGTTCAACTAATAGCCTAATCACCATGTTGAGCATTTACAAAGTAGGTTACAATCTAGATTTACTAGAATCAACCAAGAATATGTACAAATGATTGAAGAAATCAAGATTTCTTCACTGTGTTTTTCTCTCGCCTCTCTATTTTACAACAACCTATACTCCTTATAATCTCTCAATTTGTACACCAAATACAACCAAGAACCCTTCACAAAGAAGTACAAAGATTGAATCACGAAGAAGAAAAAGTATAGAAAACTAGAGAGAAAACCCTAGAAACATAGAGAACAATACACTAAGCCAATCGAACGAAAGAAAGCATTTGGGAGTTTAAACATCATCCCAAAAGTCACTCAAATCCAAAAGTTGAGAAGTGGCCACCTACAGTGCCAGATTACAAACACTTAAGATAGGGAAAGTCGCATTTATAAGGTGCGAGTTATCAAGACCCTGAAGTCCAATTCCAACAGTCCAAATCCAAAGGTAGCAGCAGCCCATTATCAATAATGACAACCTAATACCGATAATAGTGAGGTAACCCGAAAACAACAATCTCCACCTTGCTGAACTATTCTTGGTGAAATTAACTCGTTTCATTTGTTCTTATTTACCTATAAAAGAAAAATAGCGAAAGTTAGTAAAAAATTAAAAAAATTAACAACTTTTCAAGTGATATTTAGAATCTTCAAGCAGTTTTTGAACTTATTTAAAGGCAATACTTTGGTTCAGAGATCAAAAGGATTGTACTCATTAGGAATTTTTACTACACTAATTAGATTTTTCTCAACCATGTTTTTCACAAAGTGAAACTTTATGTTAACATGTTCCTGTCATGAAATACATAATTTTTACTTAAGTGAATGACACTCTGATTATCAGTATAAATTCTAACCACTTCATTTTTGAAATTAATTTCATTTAACAATTCCCTTAACAAAAGACCATTACCAGCATCATAAGCATCAATATATTCTTCCTCTGTGAAAGATAAAGCTACAAGCTTTTGCAGTTGAGATTTTTAACTAAGACATTCATCATACAAAATAAAAATATAGGATGAAGTGGAATCTTCATTTATTTAAATTTCTAGCAAAATCATAATTAGTGTAGCCTTTAAGAGTTATACCTTCATTGTATCTTTTGAATTTCAAACCTAAGTTAGATGAACTTTTCAAATATCTTAGCATTCATTTAATACCTAACCAGTGTGTTTTACTTGGGTTTGCCATAAATCTGGTAAGAATGCTTATGTCATGAGCTAAATAAGGTCTTGTGTACACCATAAGATACATTAAACACCCTACAACATTAGCATAATGTACATTTTTCATTCTTTCAAACTCATCCTAAGTTTTAGGCGACTATTCATTTGATAGTTTAAAATGATTAGCAATATGCATTGAAACGGGTTTACATTCAAACATGGAAAACCTTTTCAAGTATTTTTATCACATGAGAGCATTGATTCAAATAAATAAAGCAATTATTCATATCTTTTTTAATCTACATCCCATGAATTCTTTTAGCTTATTCTAGATCTTTAATTTCAAATTCATATTTCAATTTTAACTTAATTAAATCTATTTAAGATTTATCATGGCAAGCAAGCAACATGTCATCAACATATAGTAACAAGTAAACGGATTCAAGTCCTCTTGACCTTTGTAAAAGAAACAAGAGTCAAAATTGCTCATAACAAAACCTAAACCTTGAACATATGAGTTAAATTTCTTGTACCATTGTCTTGGGGCTTCTTTCAACCCATAAAGAGACTTCTTTAGTAGACATTCATTTTCAGATTTTGAACTTACTTTAAATACCTTTGGTTGACTCATATAAATTTCCTCATCAAGATTACCATTAAGGAATGCAGTTTTGACATCAAGTTAATCAAATTCACAATTAAAAGGAACGATCAAAGCTAGCAAAATTCTGATTGAAGTGTATTTTGCAATTGGGGAAAATATTTCATTAAAATATATTCCATCTCTTTGGGAAAACCCTTTAGCCACAAGTTTTGCTTTGTACCTTTTGTTATTTTCATTTGAATCTTCTTCTTTTATTTTAAAATCCACTTACAGTCCACTACCTTTTGATTATGGTTTATTTCAAATTGAGTAGACTCCAACTCAATCAACTCATTGGGATTAGTAGGTTTTCTTCTTGATTTCTCAAAACAGTTTCTTTAAGAGGTGCAATTTCAGGAGGTTTCAACCCAGGTGAAGTACTACAAAAGAGTTCATTTTCATTGAAAATGACATTTCTACTAATAAGCTCAAGTTTGTCTTCACTTTGATGAGAATAGGCAGTGCAACCAAAAACTATAAGTTTAGTATAATCTGGTGGATTATTGGACCATAATTTTTTAGGGACTTGAAAGTCAATATTACTTGGCATCTATTTATAAGATAGGTGGAAGTTTTTAAAGCTTCACACCAAAAGAACTTAGGGAGATCAAAACTAATTAACATGCACCTGACTTTTTTCAATAAAGTCCTATTCATCCTCTTAGTCACTCCATTTTTCTGAAGGGTTTATGCTAGAGTTCTATGCCTTAGAATTCTAGGTTCTTTACAAAAGGAACTAAATTCAAAATTACAAAACTCAATGCCAATGTTTATCCTAAGTGCTTTGACTTTCTTGTTAGTTTGATTTTCAATAATCAATTTCCATTGTCTGAAACTTTGAAAAGTATCAAATTTTTGTTCCAAAAGAAAAATCCATGTTTTTCTTGAACAATCATCTTCTATAAGTAGATAGAATCTAAATCCATTCAGTGTATTTAGAGATGTTGGATGCCATAGGTCAGCATGTAGATACTACAAAATATAGGTGGATTTATGAATTCGAGATTTAAAAGGCAATCTGTTTTGTTTTCTAATAACAGTCTTCACAAAACTTCATCTTTTCAACATTTTCACTTCCAAAACATCCAAGTTTATTTTAAAATGACTAGTCCATTTTCACTAATTTGGTCCAGTCTTCTATGCCAAATTTAAAACCATCAAAACCAAAACTTACAGTTGCAGAGTTGTGACCAACTAAAGGTTCAGCCTGCTAGGTATAGATTCCATTAACCTTAGGAGAGGAAAGAATAACTTTACCATCAAGATTCAGTTTTGTAAAGCCTTTGTGAATTCTTATGTCATATTCTTCATCTAATCCACTTAGGGAAATTAGATTTCTTTGTAGTTCAAGCACATATTTGGTGTCATTCAATTCAAGAATGTGATTATTTTCCAACAAAAGGTTGAGTTTACCAATTCCTTTTTTCGACAACTCATGTCATTTCTCATATGAACTCGTCCCCCATTGAGATCAATAAATTCATTAAACCATTCTTTTATAGAGCACATTTGAAAAGTACAACCAGAGTCAAGAACCCATACATTTGGATTTCTTTTGGTTGTATTAACAAGAACAACTCGTTTATTAGGTTTATTTTAGAACACAATAGCTACAGAGCCATCAGAATTGTTCTTATCCTTCTTATCAAATATTTTCTTCAAATAGAAGTGTCCAATTTTTCTACAGTAATAGCATTTTTTGACTTGGATCTTAGATTTCACTTGAATCTTATTCTTATCTTTAGATCTAAGATTTTAAGGTTTACTTTTCTTATAAGAGTTGTAATTGCACAAATTATATCTCTTATTATGTTTCAACTTTTCTTTGATATGTTGCCCTTCACCAATTTTAGTCTTTGAACTCAGATTTTACTTTGAGTTCTCTATTTCTCGAAGCTGAGTTAATGATTTCTATAGAAAGATCTTCTATCCCATATTCTAAGGCATTTTTGATTTCTCTGTATTAATCACTTAGAGAATTTAACAAATCAACATCATGTTGGTCATTAGATAATTTTTCATAACAGTTAGACAAATTTTAAATCAGTTTTGTGAACTTATCAATGTTTTCTTCTAGGCTAGAGGAAAAGTCAAACCTAAAGTTAAAGAATTTTCTTAAGAGGTAGCATCTGTTGGGCATAGACTTAGTTAGGTAAAATGTTCCTAACTTAGTCCAAAGTGTTTGAGCTATGGTGGTTCACCAACTTTCCTTATAACACTGTTAGATAAGTGAAGAAAATAAAGCTCCAATCAACCTCATCCAATTCTTGTCTCCTATAGGCACTAATCTTAGTAGCCCACGCTCCATCAAGAGTAACAACACATCTCTGTTGTAATAATAAAGCTCTCATTTTCTAGCACCAGAGAGTGAAGTCAGTAGTACCATTCCAAATTTCAACTTCAAAATGTGTAGTAATCATATTGACAGATAAGATCACAACAATAGAATTATACAACACACAAAATATAAATGATTCAAGTAATGTGATAGAATTAAAGAATGTCCAAGTATCAGGATAGAATAAAGAAGAATATTAAAACCTACTTATCATGCAAGTTGGACATGACTATAAAATAGGTTATATGATTCAAGTATACAAATATACAAAATTTATAACAGTAGAATGATGATCAAAGCAATCAAGCAATTATCAAATATGAAAGTTAGTTTGTCAGGTTTAAAGAATGATAATCCATTAATCCACCATTCCCTCAAATTCCCAGATCCTCACAAGAAATCTTGGATAAAGGAAAATGGTAGATTACTTACATTAATAAACAAGATAAAATGTGAACAAGAAAAATTTAATAATAGCAAAAAAATAAGGGTTGAGAAGCTTAAACCAGAGTCTGAAATCCCAAAATTTCAAAGAAAATGGTGGAGTGTAAGATTACCAGAATTGAACCAAGAACTCTAATTAATGGAAGAAAACCTAAAGAGTCACAATGACTCAGTAGTAACTCAAAGTGAGTAAAAAGTCGTTCGGAATTATAGTGGGCCCACTCAACTCATCAGAACTCATTACAAGTTACATTTATCACCACACTCAGTAGTGAGTCAGCATCAAAATCGCCAAAACTCAGTAGAGAAACACCAGATCTTTCAAGATCAAAGACAAGCCAAAAGGTATTATAGAGGAAAGACAAATTTAGCCTCAAGAAAAATAGAGTAACGAAGAAGATCTCTTAGATCTAGCCCCAAAAGAAACAAAATCTTAAAGAAATCCAACCAAAAGTTGAATTGAAGGCAAATCAACCGAATACGTTTTCAGAATACAAACTTTTTGACAAAACTCTTTATGAAATTTCCAGATTTAAATGCAAACAAGTGTTTTGAAAAACTAGGGTTTTCCAAAAAGCAACCCTAACCCTCGATTTTGAAAAAAGAATAACAAAGCTCTAATACCACTTATTGGTCCCAAATTAGTAAAGATAATAAGTTTTAATCAAAATCGTCTGCAAGAATAAAATCGTAGAAAACTAAACCCAAGAACACAAGGATTTTTTCGCCCCCGGATGTTTAGCCAATAGGCCTAATCACCACGTTGAGCATCTAAAAATTAGATTACACTCCAGATTCACCATAATCAACCAAGAATATGTACAAATGTATATGTTATTCACTGTGTTTTTATCTCGGCTATCTATTTTACAAAAATGTATACTCCTTACAATAGCTCAATTTGTACACCAAATACAACAAGGAACCCTTCACAAAGAAGTGCAGAGATTAAATCAAGAAGAAGAAAAAGTACAGAAAACCAGAGATAAAACCCTAGAAATACTCATAACAACACATTAAGCCAACCGAACAAATGAACGCGTTTGGGAGTTTAAGCATCAGCCCAAAAGTCACTCCAATCCAACAGTTGAGAAGTGGCCACGTGTAGGGTCAGATCACACACTTAAGAAAAGCAAAGTGGTGTTTATAAGGTACAAGTTATCAAGACCCGAAAGTCCCGTTCCAGCAACCCAAATCCATAGGTTACGCATTATCAATAATGACAACCTAATACCAATAACAATAAGGCAGCTAAAAACAATAGTTACATTGGTGTATTCGAAATTGAAAACATAACAACATACAAATCTATCCCCACAAATGCACAACATCTTCATCATTGTCAACATAACATCGTAATAAAGCTTATTTATATCCTCAAAGTAAATAATTTAGAAAATGATTGAACAATTAGATCACTCTCATGAGTTCTTTCAAAGAACTCCGAGTAAGTTCATCTCGTATCGATCCACCTTGGATCCTAGCATGTCCTTCCCAAGCTTGTTGGAAAATCTTGCTCTCACTCCATGATACTACATGTCAAACACAATAACCATTACAAACTAGTGAAAACATTCAATTATCAATAAATTCAAACATTAGAATAGAGAAAACAATTGTAACTAAATAGCAAGAGGAAAGCCATACACAGTGTGCATTATCGTTCCGATTTGGTGACCTTTACTATGTTTGCCTTCATCTTCTACCCATGATGTAGTGTTTGATTTGGTAACTTTCACTATGTTCACCTTCCTCCTCCATCCACGATGTAGTGATTTCATTACCAATTTGAAACAGACTGTACCCCAAGGATACGAGTAGAAGAAATCCAAGTCATCTACTATAGAAAAGGTATTAGGATTTATTCCCAAATTGTGGTCTTTTGTATTGAACACCCCCTCCACGAGTAATGCTAAACTCATCTTGTAATGATTATTCCTATTAAAAAAACCCTTTTCAAGTCGCTACATGTAACTTGGTTACTCTGTTGAACATTTTCTCCTACAGCCTATTTCTAGCGAGGATCTTTTTCACCTCCAGACCCTAAGGCATGACTCCGCACTTCAATCCCTTCACTAACTTATACTCCGACATACCAAATCTGAAAAACCTATCGTTCAACTTGAACTAAGCCACAAACCTCTTTGGGCACACTTACCATTTACTGTATTAGCCGTGTTGAAAGTTTTGACTCCGACTTTTTCAATATGTGCCATAAGCATCTATCTTCCAATTGTGGTCCAACACAACTTTAACATATCGTGTATTGTTGAATTCTGAAATTTGCATGCCAATGCACTCTTCATATGGAACTTAGTATCGTTGCCAACTCAAAAACAACCATGTTAAAGTTAAATTTCAAGAAAAATAGGCCCCAATGGCAAGAATTATTGGAGAATTTGTAAATTGTAGGAGGTTATTTTAGTCTTTTCTTTGTTTTTTTTTCCTACCAGTTAGTTCTATATCTGGTTAGTTTATACATACCGGTTAGTTACATATCTGGTTACTATATATATACCGGTGAGTTCCATATCCGGTTAGAATATATGGTATGCAGCTCATATCAGTGATTCTTACAGAGGACAATTATGCGACATGGAGTCGCCCTGTTGTTATGGCTCTCAGCATGAAGAGTATAGAAGGATTCATTGATGGAACTATAACTAAACCGAGTGCTGATGATCTAATGTATAGTGCCCAGAGGAGATGCAATCATGTAGTCTCATCGTGGATTATTAATTCCATTCTCAAGGAGCTTTATCCAAGTGTGATGTACAAGGATTCAGATAGAGAGATATGGATTGAATTGAAGGATCGTTATAGTCAAGGTAATGGTCCTAGGATTTATGAATTGAAGAAGCAAATCTCCACCATTTCGCATAAAAATAGCTCAGTTAATTCCTACTTCAATCGTTTCAAATAATTAACGGAGGAGCTTGATAACTATAGACCGAATATCAGTGGATCTGAATACAAGCAAGAAGATCAAGTTATGCAATTCTTAATGGGACTAGATGAACATTATTCTACAGTTAAAAGTCAGATCATGTTGATGGATCTTCTTCCTCCACTTAACAAGCTTTTTGCTCTTATTTTGCAAGATGAAAGACAAAAGGAAGTTGTTACTAAAAGGAAACAGAGCTTTGAGGCACCTGCATTTGCTAATAATGCTATACAAGGATCTAATAGAACTTAGAGAAATGTTACATTAATTCACTGTGGGATGCTTGGACACATTAAAGCAAAATGCTACAAGCTTGTTGGATATCCCCCTGGACATCATTTTGCTAAAGGCAAAACTGCAGTTACTAATGCTGTTGGACAATATTCCGAAGGCAATCAGCCTGGTATTATGGAATCCCTCTCGAACCTCACTATTACTCCAGTCAATGCAAGCAAGTTCTGACAATGTTGATGCCTCAGCTAAAGGGGCAAATATCTGGTGCTACTCGAACACAAACACAATTCACAGCTTCATGACACACTATCCACTGGTTATTCTGGGCCAGATGCCTTTGCCTTTTCAGGTAATCACTCTCATTCTAATACTAAACTAGGCACAACAAAATGGATTATGGATACTAGTGCTTTAGAGCATAAAGTATGTTCTATTTGGCATTTAACCACGATATCTCATAAAGTTAGAGCATCTGTTAAGTTGCCTAATGGAGACATTGTTGAAGCTACACATATTGGAATAGTCAAATTGTCTGATACATTGGTTTCGACAGAAGTGTTGGTGGTGCCTTGCTTCAAATTCAATTTGATTTCAGCTAGCAAATTGACTCTTAAGCATAATTGCTTCCTAATATTTTTGCATCAATATTGTTTTGTCCAGGGTCTTTTAACATGGAGGACGATTGGAGTAGGCAAACTTGAAGATGGACTGTATGCTTTCCAAAATCGTGCTCAGTAGATTCATGACAAACCTTCATTCAAATGTCTTCATTTTGATTCTTAGTCGCCTGTTATTTCTGATAATAACATTTCTGCTTTCCCTAATTCCAATTACAAGTCTGATCTCAGTCTACTGTGTAATAAAGCAAGACATTCTGCTTGTAATTCCATAAGTAATTTCAATGTAAAGACTAATATAGACCTATGGCATAGTCGCATGGGGCATCTTTCTATTTCAAAACTATCTGTTTTACATGATTTGGTTCCTACCATTACATTCAATAAGCAATTACATTGCACTGTTTGTCCAACAGCTAAACAACACAAGCTACCTTTTCTTGTTAGTGAAACTAGAGCCTCCAAAAGATTTGATATAATCCATTGTGGCATATGGGGACCATATTCAGTCCCCTCATTGGATGGCTCTAGATACTTCTTAACCATTGTTGATGACCATACTAGAATGACTTGGACTTACCTAATGAGAGAAAAATCTCAAACTAAATCTATCATTTACTCCTTCTATCATATGATTCAAACTTAGTTTGACTGCAAAATAAAAATTCTCAAGTCTGATAATGGATCTGAATTCCATATGAGTAATTTTTTCCAGTCTAATGGCATATTTCACCAACTCAGCTGTGTTAAAACACCTCAGCAAAATGGAGTGGTGGAGAGAAAACACCAACACCTTCTAAACGTAGCTAGACCTATCAAGTTCCAAACCAATTTGCCTCACAAGTTTTGGAGGGAAACCATCCTTACAACAACACATTTAATAAAAAAAACTCCTACTCTTGTCCTTCAGAATAAAACACCTTATGAAATGCTTCATCAAACAGCACCATCATATTCTCATCTCAAGGTGCTTGGATGCCTTGTTATGCTTCANTCGTACCAAATTTGACCCTAGAGTTGTGCCATGTATTTTTATTGGTTACCCCTACGGCATGAAAGCTTTTAAATTGTATAATCTGCTTAATAACTTAGTCTTTGGCTCTAGAGTTGTTAAATTTCATGAGAATATTTTTCCATTTCATCATCCCAAATTTCTTGCCTCTTTGTCAAAATTTGACGTCTACTTGCCATTTGATTCATCGCCTTTCCCAGTCCAAAGTAATGATTCATCACCTGATATATTAGTTCCAAATTCTCCTGATGTTAACTCTCCTATTAATTTTGTTCCAAATTCATCTGATTCTCCTCAAATAGATACTCATGAATCCACTTCAATACCTATTCTCACTCCAACTTCGGATGTACCCATCAGACAATTTAATAGACCTAAAAGAGCCCTAGCCTATCTTCAAGATTATCATTGTAGTCTTGCATCTCAAATGCCTATTTTACAATCAAAATCCATGGTGAAAGGTCAAATAGCTGGCGAGCAATATCCTATAGCTTAGTATCTGGATTATGGCAGATTATCCCCTGCTTACAAGAGGTACTCACTTGCTTTATCTACTATGTATGAGCCTAGATCATATGAAGAGGCTGCTAAGTGTCCAGAATGATGAAAAGCCATGGAAACTGAGCATCAGGCATTAGTTTCATACAACACTTGGACGGTCACTCCTCTCCTTGCACATAAAAACCCTGTGGCTTGCAATGGGTTTTCAAAGTTAAACTAAATTCTGATGGAACTGAGGAGAGGAAAAGAGCCAGACTTGTTACAAAAGGATTCACACAACAAGCTGGACTTGATGCTGGCATCTCCATCAATTAGCTGGTAAGCTGGTAACTGTGAAGACTTTGTTAGCTGTTGCTGCTCATAGATGCTGGCATCTCCATCAATTAGACATTAAATATGCTTTCCTCCATGGTGAACTTGATGAGGAGATTTATATATGGATGCATAAGGGGTATGAACAGTAGGGAGAGTGTGGAGAACAACTGGTATGCAAATTGAATAAGTCCATTATGGACTCAAATAGGCATCTAGGCAGTGGAACACTAAACTGACTTCGTACATTGTTTCACAAGGATTTAAACAGTCAAAATTTGACTATTCTTTGTTCAACAAACAAGAAAAAGGATCATTCACTGCTTTGCTCATATATGTCGATGATATTATCATAGGAAGAAATGACTTATCATTCATTGAGCAATTCAAGAAAGAATTGAATGAGCAGTTCATATTAAAAGATTTGGGGGTTCTGGAGTATTTTCTGGGCCTTGAGATAGCCAGAACATCAAGAGGGATATCTGTGAATCAAAGAAAATATGCCTTAGACGTGTTGACAGATGCAGGATGCCTTGGTACCAAGCCTGTAAAGTTTCTTTTGCCACAGAATTTGAAGCTAAGTAAGGACTAAGGAGAACTGATTGAAGATGCTAGTGCATATAGGAGATTGATAGGAAGAATCATATACTTGACTATAACCATACTAGATTTATCGTACACTGTACAGATACTTAGTCAATTCCGTCAATCACCAAGGCAGCCACATCTGGAAGCTGTTCATCATGTACTAAGGTATCTGAAAGCTACACCAGCACAGGTACTACTACTCGAAAGCAAATCAGACCTAGTTCTTAAGGGCTTTTGTGATGCTGATTGGGTAGCCTGCACAAATACCAGAAGATCAATCACTAGTTACTGCATTTTTCTAGGGAATTCATTGGTGTCATGGAGATCAAAGAAACAACATACTGTCTCTAGATCCTCAGCAGAAGCAGAATACAGATCCATGGCTGCAGTCGTTTGTGAATTAAGCTGGTTGAAAAGCATTCTTGCAGATCTTGGTATCAAACATAATAGAGCAGCTCTGTTATTCTATGATAATCAATCAGCCATCCATATTGCCAGCAACCCGGTTTTCCATGAAAAAACCAAACATATAAAGATTGATTGCCACCTTGTGAGAGATAAAGTTCAAGTTGAAGAGGTTAAAATGCCACATGTTGACTCTCAAGATCAGCTAGTAGATATATTAACAAAACCATTGGGAGGAATTCGGTTTAAACAGTTGGTTATCAAGATGGGAGTTTTGAATATACATCTCCCATCTTAAGGGGGAGTATTGGAGAATTTGTAAAATGTAGGAGGTTATTTTAGTCTTTCCCTTGTTTTCTTTATTTCCTACCAGTTAGTTCCATATCCAGTTAGGTTATACATACCAGTTAGTTCCATATCCGGTTAGTATATATATACTAGTGAGTTCCATATCCGGTTAGAATATATATTGAAAACAAATTGCAGGAGAATATTTTTCTCCCGCCATTTTATATTTTTCTCCATCTCTCTCTTCAATATTTCACAAGAATGAGAAATACACAGTAAAGAATAACAGTTCAAGTATAGAGAACGATGTGTTAAACATGATGTGCAATATGGTTGAGCAAAATTTTTCATTATTTCAGAAACATTTATAACTATTTTATGACCAACAATATACAAAGAACACTAAACGATAAATTAAAAATGTCATAAATTGTAATTTTGACATAGGATGCTATGGAACAGTTATAGGAGAAGGAAAAATGGAAGACAAGAGGAGAAAGGAGGGGCAAATTTAGAAGATGATGGAGAGAAGAGAGAAATTGGAGGAAAATTATCAATTTATTTTATTATCAACGGTTACTTTTATTACAGAGCAAAAGACTTCTTTATATAAGGTTTTAAATATTTTATTCTATATAAGAAATATCTAATAAAAGCTATTAAATCAAATCTTAATGTTTCCTAAAATATGCATCAAATTTTGAAACTAATTTAAATAATATTTATTATAATATTCCATCATTTATCCCCGACTTAACTAAATAATATTAATATTATTTAATTAAATAATGTTTCCTTTTTTTAATGTGTTTTTTGTTTGGAAATAGTTTTAAAATTTCTTAATATTTCTAATTGAAAATCATTTTTTTTCCGACAATTAAAAATCGTCATTTTAAACAGATGGCTCAAAGGCCTTTTTTCATTTTCTTTTTAATTTAAAATTATTTTTAATTCTTTTATTTTTATGATAAAATTTAATTTTCTAATTTTAATTATATATATTTATATTCTTTGTTAATTTATTTTTTTCAACTTTAATTAAATAATATTATAGTATTTATTTAATTTTTATAATTTCATTTTGTTTAATTTGTTTTGTTCTTATTATAAATTTTTTTGAAATAGTTTTAAAATTTCTTAATTTTTCTTCATATTATAAATATTTTTTTTCAATTTAAATTCTTTTTAATTCTTAATTTTGTATATTTTATGATTTTCTTTAATTTATATTTTTGTTTGTAATTCGGTTCGCTTAATTTTTTGAAATTATTCTTATTCCATTTTCTATTGTTGGAGGTTCTAATATTTGAATTTTTGTAGGATGAAGTACCATCTAACTATGGAGTTGAGACAGATGGTGGGAAAATGTACGTAGAGCAGTAGCTTTGACGTTTTAAGTGTTGGAGTTGCTGGATGATGGGTACGTCGATATCCTATGCCAGTTCCTCCTGTGGCCTTCGTATTTGTTGAGAGAGGTACAGTACTCCGAACAAATTATTGATGCATTACTATGTTGGTTGCATACGCCAGTCAACGGCGATGCCCTTCACTTCGACCTTGGGGGCAAGGTCGCTACTTTCTCTATATTTGAGTTTGCCCTCGTGACTGAACTCAGAATAGTAGGTAATGAGGTAGTTACTGATGGTACCCAAAGAAGCAATAGGCTGGACGAGATTTATTTTCAGGGATAGGGGGCGGTACTTCTACCGTAGTTGATTCATCAGCGCAATCAGGGAGTGCGATCAGATGTTGGACATATTGAAGTTAAGAATGTTCTACATCCTTGAGAGAGTGCTGAGGTGTCATCACAAGATGACTAGGAACGAACTTTTTCCATTTGAAAGTTGTGACAACATCAATGCCTTCAACAACTATTCATGGGGTCGGAGATGTTTTGAGAACACAGTTCATGTATTCACAGATCACACTCGAAACCTAATACTTATGGATTGCACCTGACCATACATGTAAATGTTTAACATAAAATATTTTTTATACTGAATTTATATATAATTATTTGTATGTGTTACAGATCTGGACATGTGAGACTGTCCCCCTCTTGGGTACTCGGTTTGCTAAGCGAGAGGAGATACATTGCCCTCGGATGCATCATTGGCGAGTATCCTAAGTACGGATGTCCATCTAGCAAATAGTTATCAACCCTCCTCGACGACCCTCAGGTGAGTGTGACACATTTGCGATTTATATTATAAGTCATTTCAAAATTTCATCACATGATCATTAACTAGTTGAACCATTAATATGTCAACTTGAATTCCTAATGGAGTTTACGCCATCAACCGAGGAGGAGGGTCGAGGTTTTGGGTGGAAATTAGCTACTCCCATGCCGGGAATGATTTACTTCTTATTTCCACCATGAATTTATTGCTCTCTTCGACACTATAAGCCTCGATCGCTCTCCTGAACAATGAAACGATGCATTTACCCTGATCCTTAGTCTTTAGGTTGCCTTGTATATGGTACATGCAATACCCATGATGTGCCTCGGGAAAAACATCAGTGATACCGTTTATTATAGATGGTCCCTGATCAGTTACAAAGGAAAGGTCCTCAACTTTTCTGATTACTTCCATCAGCTTTGTAAAGAACCAACTCATTGACAGATCATTCTCGCTATCGACTATGCCGAATGCAAGAGGGTAAATTTGGATGTTGGCATTTTGACATGTAGCAATAATTAACTTGCCTCCATATTTAGCTTTCAGAGTTTTACTATCGACTAAAATCTGGGGTTATCGCATTTTGAAATCCCCAAATGCATTGTCCAAGAGCCATGAAAAAAAAACTTAAAGCAATTCTTGCCCTTTGTCTCAATAAAAAATTTAGAGTTAGGATTAGTTGCACCCATGTTATGGCAATACCCGACCAATTTAGCATAGCTCTCCTCGACCAAGCCCATTAAGTCTTCCAACGCCATTCTTTAGCCTTCCAAGCCTTTTGGTAGCTCATGACCACATCGTACTCTCGACGGACGTCATTAATTATGTCTGAAGATCTATAGATCATTCATGGGTCCTAACACCTGTAAATTATTTGTCGACCAATAAACCATGCTCGGGCTTGCATGTGATCATTTTGACAAATTACTACTTCGCAAGTAAGTTCCCGTATATACTTGTGAACTACAAAAAACTCATTCATAAAAAATGATTATTATTTGTCCATCTTTATTTGTCCATCTTTATCGCTTATAAATGCCAACGACAATTGTTGTCGACACAGACAATCATAAAAAATGACTTGTTTAATTTCTTCTGAAAGTTGTATTTCAGTGCAATTCGGTGCGCAGCTTCTTGCAAATCTTTCTTTGTTTCAAATAGTTGCTCGACATACAAATTCTCATCATCAAGAACCACTCACGAAGAATTAGATAACGGTCCATTCAATCCAAACCCTTCACTCCCATCCCCACACAAGCCTTTGACGAGATAAAGCAATCAACTCCTCATTTGTAAATTCATTATCATTCTAGTTGTTGTGAACTACCAACATAATTTTGTGTGTAACGGCGAGATCACGATGAGGAACAATTATCTCGGGAATAACCACATCATCCTCCTGAGCTATCTCCACCACATCCCAAAAATTATTAGCATTGTGAATCCCTCCATCCGAATCTTAGTTTGTAAACATTAAACATAAACCAAAGGCCTACGTGATTGTATATCTATATGTAGACAACAAGTTGACAAGAGCCAATAGTCGTGAAGTAATACTAAATACCTTTTGATATAAAAGACTTGGGTGTGACTGATGTAATATGAGGGATTAAGATCTCTAGAACATCAAAAGAAATTATACTTTACCAATCTCACTACATTGAGATTAAAAGCTATAATGTACATGAGGAAAGTCCTGCAAAAACCCAATGAGCATTCATCCAATCCGATTCCATCTATGAAAGTTGCCTCTGATACTGAAGTAAATTATCTACTTAAATTGAACAATATGTGCAAGACTCTACTTTGCGTGACTTTAGTGAGGAAGAATGTTACCAAAGGTGAATACAAAGATTTGGATAGAGGGGATCACAATGCTAATGATTTTTAGGACATGGTAAAGATAACTCGGGATGATGATATAGTTATTCTAGAAACAGTTGTTCTTCATTCTGATCTCACTGTTACACAAAAAATTTCATCGGTAGTTTACGACAATGAGAATGATAATGAATTTACAAATGAGGATTTGATTGCTTTATCACGTCAAAGACATGAGTGGGACGGGAGCGTAGGGGCTAGATCGAGTGGGCTGTTATATAATTCTTTATGAGTAGTTCCTGATTATGAGGATTTGCATGTCAAGCAACTGTTTGAAACGAAAAAAGATTTGCAAGAAGCTGCGCATCGAATTGCACTGAAATACAACTTTGAGTTCAAAGTGAAGAAATCAAGCAGGTCATTGTTGATGATTATCTGCATCAACGACAGTAACTGTTGGCATTTATGAGCGATGAAGATGGACTCAAATGAGTTTTTATAGTTCGCAAGTATACAAGGGAACATAATATACAAGTGGGAATCGATTGAAATGATTATAGGCAAGCCCGAGATGGTTTATTGGTTGATAAATAATGTACAAGTATCAAGATCCATAGACGATCTATAGATCTTCGGACATCATTGATAATGTCCGTTGAGAGTACGGAGTGGTCATGAGCTACCAGAAGGCTTGGATGGTCAAACAATGGGCATTGGAGGACTTAATGGGCTCGGTCGAGGAGAGATATGCTAAATTGGCTAGGTATTGCATAAAATGGGTACAACTAATCCTATCTCTACATTTTTTATTGAGATGGAGAGTGAGAATTGTTTAATTTTTTCTTCATGGCTCTTGGACAATGCATTTGGGGATTTTGATATGTTTTGTGATCCCTAATTTTAGTCGATGGTACAACTCTGAAAGTTAGATATGGAGGCAAGTTAATTATTGCTACGTGTCAAGATGCTAATATCCAAATTTACCCTCTTACATTCGGCATAGTCGATTGCGAGAATGATCTGTAAATGCGTTGGTTCTTCACAAAGTTAAGGGAAGTAATAGAGGAAGTCGAGGACTTTGCCTTTGTAACTGATCGGGGACCATCTATAATAAATGGTATCGCTGAAGTTTTTCCCAAGGCACATCATGGGTATTACATGTACTATATACAAGGCAACTTGAAGACTAAGTATTGATGTAAAGGCATCGTTTCATTGTTCAAGAGAGTGACCGAAGCTTATAGTGTCAAAGAGTGCAATAAATTCATGGTGGAAATAGGAAGTAAATAATTCCCGACATGGGAGTATCTAAACCCATTAGACAACATTGTTTTGTCAAAATTTTGATGCAATTATTTAGGAGCTTGTTTCAATCCATATAAGGACTTAACTAGTTTTCAATCATTTTGTTTGTGAATAGGAGAGACGAATCTTTCTGGTTGTTCCATGTATATCTCATCTTCTAACTCATCATTTATGAATGCGTCTTTACATCCATTTAATGAATATCAAGGTTTTGTAATGCTGAATAGCAATTAACAACCTTATCGAGGTGATTCTAGTTACAGGAGAATAGGTATCAAAGTTGTCAAGTCCTTTTTGTCATATCCATTGGCAACACATATTAGCCTTATATTTGTCAATGGATCCATTCGATTTTAGTTTTCTTTTGAAAATCCACTTACACTCTAAAGGCTTGTTCCCAGGACGTAAATCAACTAACTCCCAAGTATGGTTTTGCATTATAAAATACATTTCACTATTGATAGTTTCTTTCCCATGCGGTGCTTCTGGTGTAGACATTGCTTCATCGAAAGTTTTTGGTTCATTTTATACCATATAGGCTAGGAAATTTGGGCCAAACGAAGTGGATATTCTTACCCTTTTACTACTCCTTGGTTCTTTCTCATTTGAAGTGCTATTTGTAGTATCGTAAGTTCTTTTATATGAACTTGTATTTTCCTTATTTTTATATGGAAAAATATTCTCAAAAAATGATGTATTTCATGATTCAATTATTGTTCCTTCATGTACATCTTGAATTTCAGATTTATGTACAATGAAACGATATGTACTACTATTATTGGAGTACCTAATAAATATGCAATCAATCATCTTATGACTGATTTTCACTTATTTAGGCTTAGGTATTTCAATCTATCTATCAGTATGAATACTTTTTATTCGTTTACCAAGTTGATTTTCAACTTATGTCTTATAATGTTTAAAGATATCTAAGGCTTCATCTTTACCTCGTAGTAGAAAGACATAAAAATTCTTTGTACGATCATCAATGAAAGTTATAAAGTATTAAAGTATTTCTTACCACCTTTAATTTTAAAAAATTTCAAGTTACATATATCGATACGTATTAACTCTAAAGTTGTCATGTGTTCCTTTGAATTGAGTGAAAAGGTATTTTGGCCAACTTTGCTTCGACACATACTTCACACTTATGATTATGATCAATCTTAAGCGTCGAAATTAAACTTTGATTCATAAGTTTGTGCATAGATTTGTAATTGACGTGTCCTAATCGACTATGCCATAAACAAGACAACTCAAGCATATAAGTAGAATTCAAAGTTTTATTCATAATGTTTTGTTTTTGTATAATTGTAAGAACGTTAATTTTGAATATTCCATCACTTATGTATCGTTTATCAACATACCCATTCATAATGTGTTCAAATTTATCGAATATGAATACAAGTTTAAAGTCATTTTTGCTAAGTAGAGACCCAGATACAAGATTCTTGCGAATGTCTGGTACATGTCGGACATTGTTGAGGATGAGTTCTTTACCGGATGCCAAACTTTCCCTTGTCCTTCAACTTTAGAACTTGCAGAATTTCCCATAAAAAGTTTTTCTCCAGTTAACTCTTTGTAGTTAGAGAACATAGTCTTGTCTGCACAAATGTAAAGGCAGCACCAGTATCAACCCACCATTCGCTTGAATTTCCAACATTGTTACATTTAGAAACAACCGCTAAAAGATTCATCCCTTGTATCCCTTTAGATAGGGTGTCTCTTTCATCCACATTTGCTTGTGCCATCTTCTTAGGCTTTTGACATTCATTAGACCGATGTTTGGCTTTTCTACAATTGTAACGTTGCCTTTAAACTTCTTGGCATTCTTGGAGTTGTATCTTTTTAGTACAATACCAGAGATCTTACGCTTCTTGTTGATAACCTTCGAACCAGTTTCAACAAAATTTGCTCCAAGTTGAACAATAGATTTTATTTCGGTGTTTCTATTGTCTTCCTCGATCCTCAAACGAACTATAAATTCCTCCAAATTCATCTCTTTGCGTTTGTGCATGAGATAGTTCTTGAAATCTCTCCATATAGAAGGGAGTTTCTCAATGATGGCTGCAACTTGGAAGGACTCACTCAATTCCATCTTTTCATCATGTATGTCGTGAAGTATAACTAGAAGTTCTTGTACTTGACTTATCACGGTTTTGGAGTCTACCATTTTATAGTCCAAAAACTTGCCAAAAATGAAATTTTTTGTTCGGCATCCTCGGTCTTGTACTTCTTTTCCAACGAATTTTATAGATCATTGGCCGAGTCTATTGAACTATACATTTCAAAAAGTGTATTGCCTAATCCATTTAGGATGTAATTTTTGCAAAGGAATCCGAATGCTTCCATGAATCCAATGCAATAATAGACTTACGATTATTTTCTCTTTCTTGTACTGAAGGAGCCCTTTCTTTTAGGAACTTTTCCAAATTTAAAGTAGTAAGATAAAACAACATCTAGTGTTGTCAGCTTTTAACTCCACATTTGCGAACTTTTCCGATTTTTCCCCATATGGGATGTGAGAGTTTGATATAGGTATGGCCAAAGGCGGAACCACATGGTTCGTACCATTTGTTGTTTGACTCAAAGTAGTCTCAACATGATTCATTTATGTTATAAAAAGAAATTTAACGTACAAAATAATGAAAGAAAGGAATAGTACACAAATGTTTATTCAAAAAATGAAGAAATGATGTAACAACCACAAATAAACAAATATTATCTTAAGTTTGTTCGAGCAGTAGTATATGTAAATAATTGTTTAAGACAAGGAAATTAGTTAAGTTTAAATCTCAAGAGTGTAATTAAACTTTATAAATGGAAAAGAATAAGATAAGAAAGGAAAATAAGTGAGGAAGGAAATCCAAGGCAAGTGAAAACACTTTCTCCTTAAGAAAATATTACCCCGTAACAGTGCGACGGTATATGGCACTTGTCTCCCAAGTTACAACAGATACAACTTGTGGTAGAACCGCTTCAAACCACAAGTAACATCGAATGTAGAACGAAATTTTCTCTCTACAAGAAAATGATTTTAGAATGACTTTAGTATTTTGCAAGAGTTTTAGATGTAATGCTCAATGCAAATGATATGGATGGATAATGGACGTCCAAATGGTCCTATATAGAAAATGAAGGGTTGTGAGTGAAGTGTCGCGCCCAAACTCAGCAACCTTTGCCAAAGGTCACTGTATTTGCTATCGCTAGTATGTCGCTGGCCTCTCGCTCGAGCGACTGTGACACTTGTTCATCAGAATCTCTCTCGCTTGCCTGTCGCTAGAGCCATAGGCGAGCGATGGAGTTAACCATTTTTCCAGCCTGTATATCCTATTTTCTATCCAACTTTGAACTGCAATTTCTCATTCATTGGGATTTGGTTTTGAGATTCCAAATATATCATTACGATCTACTTGATGAGTAGAAAAATTTAGTCTATTTATATTCATAATTTAACTATCAGATGAAGTCCGAATATTTGGTCCAAATTGACACAAAAGTCACTTTCCATACTTCATTTTTTTTTTCATTCTCTAAACCAAATTCCAACACTTAGAAACATCTTAAAGGGAGTCAAGTGCAGACTTTTCTGTTGTTTATATTTTTTTTAACTCCTTTTGTGTCTGTTTACACCTTAAAGGTGGCTGCCATTGATCTTAATCGTATTGGAGCTCTTTTCCCACCTTTTCATCAGACTTATATTCGTTGATGCAGATTCCTATATCTTAATTGTTTTAATAGTCTATATTTCATAACATTAGCTACAAAATATAATCCTCCATCGAGACAGAAATACACTCTAAGTTAGCTCAAATCACAAGTGATGGCTACTCAACATAAAGTGGGCCAAGAATCAGCGTTAAAATCTCAACATCAAAATTAAAATATTTCACACGTCCAACAACATTTTTGAGGGGAAAGCACACAAGTTCTCACAGAGAAGAACGAATGAGAAATACAAATAAAACAACTTATGCCACCTAACGGTTAGTTTTCACCAGAAAGTAAGAAGAAAACAATATAAATGAAAGTAAAACAGATTCCATAAAAGTGTATCTTTTCTAGATGTTCCAGTAGTTTCCAAGTTGTAGGTTTACGGAGCAAAGAATAAATTCCAGTACAACTTGCCTTCAGAGTCTTTTATATGTTGCGAGACCAAAAGAAAACTCTAAAGGTATAAATTCTAGTCTGGAGATTAATACCTGACACATTCCCACTCTCTTCTAGATTATATATGTAGGTGTTCTCTGTTTATGGTCCTTCACATGTGCTTACTCATACATGACGCACAGACCATTCAATCAAAATTTTCAAGTCATGCCCCATCCTCAATCAAAGAAGTTCTACTTTCATGCAAGGAAATGGAGATGAAATGGAACCATGACATACATTGATGGCCAGGTCCAAGTTCATGCTCCATATTAACAAGCTATTGCAAATGTTAAGAATCCAAAACGAAAGATACATGTAAAAAGAATTAGAACAAACAGAGTTTCATCATTATAGCAGATTAACGAGAGCTGATTCTGGCTGAAAACCAGTTGTAAAAATAGAAAAACAACGAAAAGAAGCCATACCTGAACTATATTGCTTTGTGGTAGGACTCTAGTTAACCGAGTTAGAGGAACTGGAACATATTCTGGTTAACTATTGCACCCTGATCAAGCTATGTTTCTAGTGGAGCAAATAAGCAAAGACTTGATTGACTTCAAAATTTATGAAGCAATCCTTAAATCTTTGGAGCAAATTGTTAAAGCAGAAATGCAAAATAAGTCTTACCTTCATCAAATAAGTCTGATACTGCTCTTTGGCCTAGCAACTGTACTTCCCATGGCTTCACTGGGAGTTCGAAATTCATTTGTAAGTCTGTATTTAGGACCGTCAATGGATTGGATTTTCATTTGAATCCAATCCGAATCCGATGAAATTAGTGAAAGATAGATTTAGGGTCTCAGTCCGATAACCCGATCAAGATTCAAATTCGATAATCCATTAACTAAATGGAGTGAATATGGATACAGGTCAATCCAACCCGATTTGTTATAATAATATAATATATTTTATATATTACCGCATAATATATTACACATTTTTTTTCATTTTGAAACTTGTGTTATACCCTGTGACTTTTCATAAAGAATGTTAAACATATCGAATTTCAATATAAAAGTAATATATATTATAATAAATTTTGAGTAGAGATTGAGAATCCCCTCTTTCCAATAAAAAAAGAATAGGTAAAATATTTCGGATTGAATTATTGGATTGGATATCCAATGACATAACAAATAGGATATGGAATTAACAATCAAAAATGTCCGTTGAATTATCGGATTGAATCTGATCCATGATTTATCTTATCGGATTGGATATGGGCACATGAGATCCATTAACATCCCTATCTATATTAGGTCAAATGACCTATATACTCTTCCTCGACCCAAACCTTCCAACAATCTCGTCTGAGTGGCATGTGATGCACTTTTGCTCTCGGGTATGTTGTTGCTATATTTCCTTATGCTACAATTTCTTCCTATAAAACATGTACCAATGCAATAGTTGACATCTAGCATTTTCTATATGTGCAATACCTCCTTGGACACCACTTGTTGTGACTACAAATTCATAGTAAAATAAAAATATTAAATTACTATGCTATAATCTGAATTTATATTAAATTAGCAAATAATAATGTAGGATACAGAAACCTGAGAAATAAAAGCACGTGAACTCGTGTCATCTACATTTTGTAAAATGATACAAAAACTAAAAAAGTTATTTTACATAAGTTATATTAAACTCTATTATCATAGTACATATAATGGTAAAAGGCTGTACCTTTAGAGATAACTTGAGAAGTGCTTCAACCTTTTCTTCTAATGCTTGTCCTTTCTGAGTTTGTAATTGCCTTTTAGGTTCTCTAACTCTCCATTACTTTGAATTTGTCCAGCCACTTTTGATGATGCAACACCAAAACTATTAGGTGTAGGCAAAATGAAGCAAATTCATGCAATGTCTCACTACTTTGTACATTCACATTTTCATGTCAATCCCAAACCTCAAACTCTCTGCTATAAATTCCAACCATTTCCATTCACCGCTTCACATCGATTAAAATATAAGCTGCAAGCTACTACATATTTATTTTACCAATAACAAACAGTATCATAATCTGCTTAGAACAATATTATTATTTAGTATTAATTTGACATTCCTTCACAATTAATCTGCTTTCACTTCCTTTAACCCCAAGCTATTCTTTTGACCACCCATTTAGAAAATAGCAAGACTCTGAAGATAATAATGGGTACAGTACTTAGAAGCATCTTAAAGGGTGTCAAGTGCAGACTTATCTGTTGTTTATATATTTTTTTACACCTTTTGTGTCTGTTTACACCTTAAAGGTGGCTGCCATTGATCTTCATCACATTGGAGCTCGTTTTACTACCTTTTCATCATGAATTCATAGAATTAAATTCGTTGATGCAGATTCCTAAATCTTAATTGTTATAAGTCTATATTTCATAACAAAGGATTGTTATCGTAGCAACAAAAATGACGATCTTTGTTAGCTCAAACCAGAAGTGATGACAACTCAAAATAGTGTAAAGTGGGCCAAGAATCAGCCTTCAAATCTAACAATCAAGATTAAATTTTTGCACGCATCCAACAACGTTTTTGAGGGGAAAAGCACACAGGTCCTCACAGATGAAAGAACGTATGAGGAATACAAATAAAACAACATATGCCACCTAACAGTTAGTTTTCACCAGAAAGTCAGAAGAAAACAATATAAATGGAAGTAAAACGGATTCCATAGGTGTATCTTTTCTAGATGTTCCAATAGTTTCCAAGTTGTAGGTTTATGGAGCAAAGAATATATTCTAGTAGAACTTGCCTTCAGAATCTTTTATAGTTACGAGACCAAAAGAAAACTCTATAAAGTTATAAATTCTAAACTGGAGCTTAATACCTGACCCATTACCAATTTCTTCTAGATTATATATGCATGTGTTCTCTGTTTATGGTCCTTTACATATGCTTACTCTTGTGAAACCCACTAGACGCTCTAGACCATTCAATTAAAATTTTCAAATCATGTCCCATCCTCAATCAAAGAAGTTCTACTTTTGTGCAAGGAAATGGAGATGAAATGGAACCATGACATTCATTGATGGCCAGGTCCAAGTTCATGCTCCATATTATCTAGTGCTCCCATCCTTTCTGAATGAATTTGTAATTGATTTTTAAGTTCTCTAACTATCCCATTACATTAAATTTGTCCATCCACTTTTGATTGTGCAACTACAAATCCAAGTCCCCCAACTCTTTCACGACGTTCAAGACCTAAATCTCGAGCAACAACATCAATTCAGATGGAAGCTTCTGCTGGTGTAACAGAAATTGATTAGGCACAATCTTGTATCATTTTCTGCACTTATGGAACTCAAATTTTATACTAGCAAGTGATACATTTAATAAATCAAATTATTATGGAAAGAATGCTGATATAATACACATACCAAAGTTTTGGCAACTACTTCATTTATTGGTTTTCCATCTTTTCTAAAATGTTCATGAGTCCATACCCTAGTTCTTAGCCCCTTTTTTTCTTTGCAAATACAAATCCAGTAATTACATATACTCGAATGGGACAGTTCAAGTAACAAGACTAAATAGGTTTGTAATTGTACCATTTCATGAGCCATACATGGATAACCGTTTCGACCCATAATGTTGAGAAGCTTCTAATGAGTTCTCATGTTGCTAAACCTGGAACTTTTTACCTAGTAAGAAAACAAAAAAGTATAAAACAATAGTAATTATAAAAAAAAAAGTTTAAGCTTCGTATGCAAATATTACTTACATGAATTTCAAACAACCCATCAATAATTTCACTTAAATTTTCACTAACCTTAGAGATATTTGTAAAGTAAAATCGAAGAAAACTAAAATGGGAAGGTAGTGTTTGGAGAGACTAATGGATATTCAAATAGTCAATGTCTAAGGTTTTGTCGAGTTGGGTTTTCCTGATAAAGTTTTTAATAAGACAACTTTTGTAGCGTACTTGAAAGAATAATGTACTCTTTTCCCGTCATTAGAATTTTTTCCACGGGGTTTTTCCTAATAAGGTTTTAAAAGAGGTATCTTTGTATAATAAATGTCCATACCTTCATAATAACTTTTACATGTACGAAACTCTCAAAGAGATTAACAAGAGCTATTTTTTAAATCATCATGTTACTATAGTCATCAAGTTTTATCTTACTAGGTTTTCTTGAAGATATTGACGTACAATACGTAGATCGCTTGATACAAGAATTGAAATCAAGGAAAGTAGATGTAATCTTTTTCCTTCAATCATGTTTTGTCCCACCGGGTTATCTTGACAAGGTTTTAACGAGGTGGCATTTTATTACTCCAAATTATTTGTACGCTTTTTCATTTGCTAGCATTTTTATCCCATCAGATTTTTGTCAAACAATGTTTCAATGAGATAATTGTGTAAATAGACTTTCAAAGGAGAGTGTTGTAAATATAGTAGTATTTATGAATGATTTTTATACCCGTGCAGCCCTAGTCATTATGACTATTGTATCTCTTATAACCCCATAATTCTTCTGTATAAATCTCTCTATTTTTCTCTCTTTTCTCTCTATTTTATAACATTGAAAAACTATTTTTATAAAAAAGAAGTTAGGCAATACTTTAATCAAATAGAACTAATTTGACAATGTAATGTCTCAAACTTTAAGAAAAATACGAAAAACGTACTTCAAACTAACTTTTAAAACTAAATAAGTTGAGTTTCTACAAAAATAAACTAATCAATATTACTGAGATGATCAATATTGCCATTTGGATCAGTAAAAAAATCAGATACGTCCAAGTGCATCACATCAATTGGACCATCATAATCTGCGAAATTCATCTCCACTATTTTTTTCCCTTGATTGATTTTTGTTATGGATCCGCAAGATGTTTTGCCGAATGCCCTTTCATTCCACATCCAAAGAAAATTTCTTCGTGCTCTTTTTGGATTTGCTATTTTCGTTTGATTTGTGCCTTTGAAATTGCTGCTTTGTTCTAATAGTTTGGTTGATTATTTCGTATATGGTTTCTTCTACATCCACATCCGCGTCCACATTCATATCCGTGTCCACATCCTTGTTCTGATATTGCATTTGCTTCAAGTAATGCATTACCATTTACTTCAAGCAATGGTACAAAACCAATTAAACGTAACCCATGATTTCTCATTAACAATTCATTATTTTGTTTAGCTACAAGTAGGCAAGACATGAGATCTGAGTACTTTTTGAAACCACTCTCACGATTTTGCTACTGTAGGAGCACATTCAAGATATGAAAGGTGAAAAACGTTTTTTCTATCATATCTTTATTAGTGATTTTTTTTCTCCACGCAAAGTCAATTTTGAACATATTCTGAAATATCTGTTCAAAATTGTACTCACTAATTGTTTAAGTCTTACAAGCAAAGATGCATCCATTCATAACGAACTTTGGGGAAGACTACAATTTTTTGTTGGTCAAATCTTCAGTCAATTTTTCTAAAGAACCAGTGGATCCTTCATAGTGAAGTATTCGATTTTCAATCCATGATGAAGATGGTGATGAAGAAAGATAAGTACTTTTGCACGATCCTGCAAGAATTCTTGATTTTTTTTTCTTTTATTATCTCTCTGAGACCATTTGAGACAAGATGAACCTTAGTATCAAGGACCCAGACAGTTATGTAAAGGTGCAACAAATTCAATTTTTGTGATATTTGTCATTTCAGTAACTACATAATAAAGCAAAAAAAATACAATTAGTATCGAAAAAATATGATAAAACATTGTATAATCATATAATAACTAATCAAGTAGTCAATGTTAATATTAACATGAGTTATATGTTTTCCTTCAGAGATAAATACTAATTCAAAATGATATATTCTTCGAAAGGGTAAATAGCACAGTACTTCCCTACCTTTCAATATCATTGTGCAAAACGTCCTTACCTTTCATTTCTTGACATTTTTACCCCTACCT
>CAIGRP010048338.1:0-23764 GCA_903798385.1 Fraxinus cuspidata
GATTTAGACTATATAGTAAAATTCGTTAAATTAGTATAACGTGTAGAGATATCTATACTAATTATTTGTTATCATAATATGAATTTTCAGAACTAGTGTTTCGTTTAGGCGTGTGCAATCTTGTTTGATAGTTGTGTAGAATGCATTTATTCACATACGAATTCGAATTAGGAATACGATCGTATCGTGTTTAGAATATACTTGATTTATTTTGGAAAAGAAAGTTAAACAATATAGGATTATTGATTATCATGAGCACTCGAACAAAACTAAACAACGTAAGTCGAGAATTGAAAATAGATGTCAGTAGGTGGATTCTAACATCCAATACATTTATTCACAATTTGGTAAAAATCTGTGCATTTACGTAGTTCGTAGCTTAATTTAAGATAATAACAATAACTATAATCTCTTCTACGTCACTTACATCGAATTTAATAGAAAACTAGTATACTCTATTTAGAATTTTCGCCTTTTGGGACAATACACGTAATTCGTCAAGTATTATTTGTCAACGATCTTCTACGCTTGTGAGATTTACACGAACAGTGACCAAGGTGTACCTCTACTCAAAGTTGCATGACTCGCAATGCATATGGCACTGTGATATATGTGCCATTATTTTGTGATTGTAAAGGTCTTTTTTGACTATCTTTTATCTTTAAGACAAAATCACAATATGATCTTAAACTTGCTGTAAGTTATAAAATCGTAAGTCAGGTATAAAGTATGCACCAAATCAATTTCCAAACATTAAGTTTAAAAATACAAAAATCGGGTGTTAATTCTATTTCAATTTTAAATAATAATATTACCAAATTAAATTAATCTACCCCACCTAACCAAACAATCGTCCCACCTCCAACCTACCCTCGTGCACTTGCTCGTCCCCATCCCCTATTATAGTTGTCGGCAGTTGCCTACCGACGATTTTTGCAACTGCAAACTGATATTCGTTTAGTAGCGAATGAGTATCATTGGCTTAGATAGTAAAGATAGATGGAGATACATAGCGACCTTCGGAGAACATTGACTGAGCATTGTCGACGAACTAATCATCTTCTTTATCCGCGACTCAGTACTGCAGCATAATTTAAAACAATTTTTAAAAATTGAAAATTGAAAAACAGCACCGAGTATAATTTACAGAGTACTTACAGAAACATATAACTTCAATTCTCAACGTCGAAATTTGTTTAGTTCAATTTCTGAACGGTTCAGATAATTGAGATTGGAGAAATTAATGACATATGACCAGATCTCTTGAATTTGTGACATGTGACCTAAGAATTTTGACATATGGCTGCCCATGACCAAATCTCTTGGATCTGTGACATGTGACCTGAGCCTATGGTTTGTGACCAAATCTCTCGAATTTGTGACTTGTAATCTATGCACTTGACATGTGAACAAATCTCTTGGGCTTGTGACCAAATCTCTTGGATTTCTGACCTATGACCTCTGACATCTGCTATGTGATTTGACCTAATGACAAGTGACCAAATTTCTTAGATCTATGATCTGATCCAATAGTTTATGACCAAAATCTATTGAATCTGTGACATGTGACTTATGGGCTTTGACATGTGATCATTGCGCTTTGACAAGTCACATATTCAAGAGATTTGGTTACAGAAATCAATCGGCTGGAAATGCAAAAACCTTACATACACGACTCCATCTACAACTAAAATTGAAATTTCTTATCCTATCATTTCATGTAAATTATCACATCGCCAATTATCCATTATTATCGTGATAAATAGCATTGCAACGTAATTTCCCCAAGAATTAAACTTCTTCGAAAAAGAATTGGTAGAAAAAAGTGCTGGGCGAACTTTGCCTCTAAGCCCATCCCTACGTGTCACTTTCTCTCTTGATGACTAAACAAGAAACACTACAGTAAGTCCTACCTAGGAGTTCCAGAAAATCTATTTCAAATTATCAGCTCTGAAGAAAGAATCTTTCAATTCTCCAGCCGCCAGATGTGGATAACTTTGAATATCAGTACTAGTATTTCTTGCTCTTGTTGAGAACTCGAGTTCTTGACAGAGGATCAATATGGGGGTGGTTTTGTCAATATTTATTGTGTTTTTTCTTCTTGTTGTTCGCCTCGCTCATATAGATTCTGGAATACAATTATCGACAGAAAATTCTTATGTATCTGCAATCGGGGACCCAGGAATGAAGAACCCAAATGCCAGATTTGGGTTAGAAGCTTGGAATTTCTGCAATGAAGTAGGCATCGAAGCACCCCAAATGGGAAGCCCAAGAATGGCTGATTGTGCTGATCTTCACTGCCCGCTTATCAGAGGTCCTTTATAATATTCTTCAATTCTTTCTTTAGCTGTCAAATGTCTCAAATTTATTGACGTGTTTTATGTACTTTTTTTTCTAAAACGAAAACTAGATATTACTGGGGACAAGGTGTGCAGTTGACTTTGAAAATCGACAGAGTTCATGGTTTTACTTTCAAATTTGATTGATTTTGAACAAATTGCAAATTTGAGGGCTCAATACCATGCTGCAAGATACAGCTTGGCTCATTATTACCGAGATAATGGCGTAATGTTTTAGTCGAGGGTAATTGGTGTTAATAGTCACATTACTGAATAGCTAGAATTTCGAAGCCATAATAAGGAGGTTATCGTATGCATATTCATGAATTACTTTCTTTGGTCATTTTCTTGAGTTTAGATTTTTTCAATGATATTAATCACTCAAACAAATACAATAAGAATAAGAATAGGTCACTAGGTACATAGCAGACCGTGTTACTTTAGAGATTTACTGAGGGAAGTCGTCAATAAGTGGAAGGAATAGGAATGTTTTTTTTTTTTCCTGAGAAAAGAAAGATATTTCGGGGATACCATTTGGAAGGAGTTTTAAACATTTATTTGAAATCACAGAATACTTATTGTTTGATGGTGGAGGCAGAGTAAGTGTTAAACTGTTGTTCAAATTATGTACATAAAACCGTGATGATCAGTTGAGTGCATAGCAGTATCGTGACTGGTCTTCATAGCATTTGTAGAAATCAGGTCTATTATTGCAATTGTAAAGATGACTTCGATGATTCAACTTCTGTTGTCTTTTCTTCTAGAACTTCGTGTTGGTTCTTTCTGACTGCTTCTGATGATTGTTTGTTGCCTCGAGAGTTAGATATGAACCGTTCTACTGAGTTAGCTATAAAAATTGTAAGTTTATAGATTGTGCTGATGGATTATCAGACGTGGTTAACGTTTTGGCTTGCATTCATTTGACTAAATTAAGTTATCACTGTTGGGTTCTCTGTTAAGCGAGAATGATAAAACCAAAACGAAAAGCTAGTTATGGCACCATATCTGGTTTCTAGTTACCTTGTTCAAATTAGGATTATCTGACTTGCTGTCATATGTAACATATACTTATGTCATGCACACACCATTTCACTCATTGATCTGGACAACTTTGTCCTAAATCCATTTCAGGGTTTTGTGCCAGCCAATGTGGGATTTCGGGTGTGGCCAAATGTTAATGAACCCTCGATTAGCATGATTGGATGTTGAGTAAATATATTGTTTTTAGTATGTGACTTAGAATCTTTTTGCCATTAGTCTATAGCAACACTCAAATATTTAAAAATCTTCAAACTAAGTATTAGAGATTTCATTATCTAAAGTTGTTTTTAATGGACTTGAATTTTGAACTGGACTAGCTATATGTAGTATAGCTTAGCGCTAATTTTGATAGCTTTCAGCCTTCCACCCAGCCTTTATGCTGCGCTTTTAGTCTATGACATGCGTATGATTGGTGTGGAAAAGGTATTAGAGTTTCGAAAAATGCCTTCTTTCCAAGGACTCGTGCTATTAGTGAGATACCATCTCCAATAGCTATTAAGGATCTATGGCAAGGGTGCTAACTAAGGTGTCCAAGATTTTTAAAAAAGAAGAAAGTACCTTTGAGATGTTAATTGTAACATTTGATCTCTTTCCCATGATGATGAATTCCAGGCTATTTTGATCATATCTACAATCTTGAAATAAGTATTCTGGTCTAGGCTGCGACATTTTCTTTTCCTTGACTTAATTTTTGTAATCCATTATACCTTAATGTGTGATGCAGTTTCCAGATGACTGCTGTTGCAAAAGAACTTTTTACCTTGCACTATAATCTAAAATCAACTTTTCTTTCAGAATATAGTCATCGTATATGTAATTACTTATCCAATTTGATATTGTGATGTGATAATCAGATAAGAGGAGCAAGTGTGAAGTTCACCACAAGGTGAACAAATCGGACAATGGACTGAAGGCTGGCGATGCATTTCCTGTTGGTGAGTTTAAATCATATAGAGATCCTGATCTTTATGCTGTGGAAAAAGAAATTTATCTTGGTTCTCTTTGTGAGGTCCATGATTTTGCCGAACCATGGTACTTTTGGATGATCATGCTGAAAAATGGAAACTTTGACAAGAACACAACACTTTGCCCTGAGAATGGCCGAAAAGTTACTAAGATAGTGACAGACAGAAGCTTTCCTTGTTTTGGCGAAGGATGCATGAATCAACCGCTTGTGTACCATAATCAGTCACGGGTGGTTTATTTTGGGGATAATGTGTCTTTAGTTGGGGGATTCTATGGAACATATGATCTCGATGCCAATTTGAGTGCTGGTTCTGGAGATAATTCTTTCTTTTCTGTTTCATGGCGGAAGAATTTAAGCACAAATAGTTGGATTGTATCGCAAACATTGACAACATCATCCAAGTATCCCTGGCTCATGTTGTATCTAAGAGCGGATGCAACAAAAGGTTTTAATGGAGGTTATCACTATAGTGGACGAGGCATCATAAGAAAGGTATGATCTGTAGTTTTTGCTGGTTGTAATTTGCTCATATATAGTAGTATCAAGCAGTTATTTTTGATAGGACTAGTCAAGTTGAACATGCAACTGAAATACTTTATAAGTGTTGTGAAAGTAATATATAACCCTCCATTTACCCTTTTGATCTAAACATAAGATAAATACAAACTCTTGAAAATAAATGTTAATTATTATAATGCACGTAAATAGTAAAATGTGTACTTGAATGTGAATATTAGAATTACAACTAAATACATAAATGAAGATGGATGACAAATACGATACATGAATTAGCGTGAATATTAATTAATTTAGAGTTAGTACTAAGGAATATATACGTGACAATGTTAAATCATTTATACTAAATAAATATGATTTCATTTCCAATTGAGTGAAACTCTATTTAACATACATGGACGTGAGTGAATAATAAACTATATTCTTGAATGTGAAATTTTAGCCCATATTTGAGCCACATTATAATTTTCATTCTCATTCTTCTACTCATTTTCAACCCCACATTCTTTAATAAAATAATATTTTCTATCACATTAATAACTTTTCCTTATTTTTCAATTACATATTCACCATCACATCAAAAAAAAAAATTGCATTCTTTCCATTTTAATGTGCATCAAACAGGGTGTTAATTAATATTAATTAAATGAATGTTAATGTTAATTAATTGATAATTAATAACAGAAAATACATGCATGGATGTGGATGTGAAATTCTAATTAATATTAATTAAATGAATGTTAATGTTAATTAATTGAGAATTAATAACAGGGAATACATGCATGAACAATGATTTTGTAGTATTTATCACAATTTGTAATTAAATACATGTTGAATGTGGAATTCTAATTATTATTAATTAAATGAATGTTGATGTTAATTAATTGAAAATTAATGGCAGAGACATGAACGTGAATGCGAAATTCTAATTAATATTAATTAAATGAGCGTGAATGTTAATTAAGAATTAATAATACGGAATACATGTATGAACAAGGATTTTGTAGTATTTAGTATGGTTTTTAAATTAAATACATATTGAAAAATGAAAAGTAATGTATTATTGAAATAATTGAATTGCAGTAAGGCTATAATCGTTCAAAAAATGACTCTCACTTAATGTGATATTTAATATATTACAGATTTCTTGTGATTTACCAAGTATTGTTGAAAATGACTTTTCTTTTAATTATGTTGTTAGATTCTTCTTTCTATAAACTTTTTGATTCCCTTTCTTAAAATTCCTAGTTTATTGGCGAATCAACAAACTACATCAATATTTCTATGTTCCCCATTTGTTTTTAACCTCCGTAGGCCCATTTCATAAAAATAATTATATTAGAGATTGTGACATCATATTTGTTTTGACAGTTACCAGAGTCTCCTAACTTTAAGGTCCAATTGACACTTGATGTTAAACAAGGTGGAGGATCCAATAGCCAATTTTATCTCCTTGACATTGGAAGTTGTTGGAAAAATAATGGAGACCCGTGTGATGGTGACGTTCTAACAGACGTGACTAGATACAGTGAGATGATTATTAACCCGGCAACTACAAGCTGGTGTCGTCCAGATAATCTGGTGTCATGCCCACCTTACCACATCAGTTCTACTGGCACGATAATACAAAGAAATGATACATCTCAGTTTCCATATTCTGCTTATCATCTTTACTGTGCTCCTGGAAATGCAAACTATCTGGAAAAACCATTTGATATTTGTGATCCATATAGCAACCCACAAGCACAAGAATTGATTCAAATTCTGCCTCATCCTGAGTGGGCTGTGCATGGTTATCCTGCAAAAAGGGGAGATGGATGGATTGGGGATTCAAGGACTTGGGAGCTTGACGTTGGAACTCTGTCCAGTCGGCTATACTTCTATCAGGTATCATTACTCCTTCTGAATTTTGACTTAAAAATTAGCTATGGACATGATAAATGGTCATTTCCTTGCTTGTTAGGGACAAACAATGGTATTGTTTGAGCTTCACCAGTGAACCTTTGGTTATGATTCTCCATGCCAGTACAAGCTTTTGCTAGTTAACCATAGTTCACCATAGAGAGAGACTTGTAAGATAGGGTGATGACTAGCTGTAATATTGTAGACATGTTAACTACTGAACCACAATGTCGTCATGTCAGTACACTACTAATCAATAGAGGACCCTACTACTTTGGCTCTCCAATTGAGCTGGCTCAACCAGGTGAAAGACATACTCATTTCACAACTAACGGAAAACTACCACAAAAAGTTTAAAGAAGTATAGCCCCTTTGCTTTGCCACCTTTATACAGCACCTTCTGTAATGGCAACCATACTAAATGAAATCCATGTGCTCTACCTCACAATATTTGGGCAACTTTTGATCTGATATCAACTCTGGTCTTACAGTGATATGGATAAAGTCGCTTGTTCTCTTATGTAGGATCCAGGAACAAAACCTGCAAAGCGTGTGTGGTCTTCCATCAACATTGGTACAGAAATATACGTTAGCCCCTCGGGGGCCAATGCTGAATGGACTGTAAGTGATTTTGATATATTAGTTCCTAAAGATACCGAAGAGGATGGTCATGGATATATGTGATCTGTATATATGTTTACCTCTGTAACAAATATCAATAATACAGATGTTTTTACTCCATCTTATCCTTTCTGATTGCTACTCTTTTCTAGATTGAGTTTTTCATTTAACAGCAATCGGTAACTGCTTCGAACCGAATAGACCCCCTTTTTTTCTGTAGTGCCAGATTAACTTGTCCGCTCAGTTCCCTATCAAATAGCAAAATGGGATCCGGACCAAAGTAGTCTCCTTACAGCAAGTGGAAATCACCTTTAATGATATTGGTCGTAATAACTATGGATCCTGAAAAGTTCGAATGCTGTCCCCATTCCCAACATACCTCTGAGTAAGTTCTCTGCCCTACAGTATACTTCACAGAAAAAGGAGGATCCCGCTCTATTTGGAGCTGATAGAATGCTTCCATTACGATGATACTTTCCTTTTGAAATCTGATCCATCCAAGAATTTGTATCAGTAACCAAGCGCAACGTTATATGGTGGACTGCCCTGTTGTCATCTCTATTGTAACACTGATTTAATTAGTACCTTCCTAACTGACAGATCAAACAACTCTTGAATATTTTCCCCGAACTGCAGTTTCAATGTTGGGGCTGAATGTAAAGGATGGTTTATCGTTTTCCCAGTCTTTGGATCACATCCCTTTTTGGACATTTGAATCAACCATTTGCTTCTTGGTGTGTTGTTCGTTAGAGAATGAATATTTTATTTATGTAATTATTTATTTTCTTGCAAAACGGAAATCTTGTCAGTTATATCATGTGTTAAAAGTTAACTATAGCTTATAGTTTAGTCATGATCTCTTGGATAAAAACTTTTCACTGTTGACGAGGCAAGAAAATCTTAGTTATGGTTCTCTGTAACTGTGATAATTAAAATTACGGTTATCTTGTCACGCTTTTTTATCTTGCCACTGGAGGTAGGAGATAAGTTCTATAGCTTATGTGTACTATAGCACATTACCTTATATCCTGCACGTCTTGGTGCTATGCAAGTGATTTATGGTGAGAATCACGTCAAGTACGCAACTTCAACTTCAATGTTTCATTCCAAAATTTTAGCCCACAAGTCCGGATTGGGACCACTCATTTCTTGCATTCCAAATTAGGAAAACAAGTAATTTTTCTTTTTCAAATCAATTTCAATGTTTAACACCATTATTTCTAAAGGCGGGTCCACATTTTTATAAATCTATAATTATTGGCAAGAATTATTCGTACATGTATCATGTCCAAGGAGCCATAAAAAATTAACGTGTAAATTTGTTATTTCCTTCGCGTACTACGATCATTATTGCAGGAAACTTGTACAAACAATTATTAAATAAAACACAATTTCTAGCATGATTATAGTAAGTTACGTATGACATTGATGTTTTAACCATGACACTATATATGCCCTATTATGCATATTAGGACCACCTGGTTTTAGCCTTTAGGTGCAGGGTTCTGTATTTTCCCTGTAAGTATGCTTAACGAATCTTTTCAAATCTCATTATTGTCATAGAACTTTTCTTCTCATTCACTATATCGGCTCAAGCATGTCTTAGGTTCCCATTCCCAACAATATCTATCTTCACTCTAATCTTAGGATATGCATAATCTCTATTAAACGTTACACTATTCCGTCCAACATTTTTATAGTACTTATATCCTTGTATTCGGATTCTTCTTTATTAGCCACCGTGTAAAGAATAAAACGGTTACTAGATTGCTCTGATACTGATTTGTTGTAATATGGATGAGAAAAGAAAAAAATGGCACCATATGAAGTAATTGATTACAAGCTTAAGAACAAAATAATTTGAAAAGGAAATGAGAATTCACTAAAAAAAATGGAAAAATAATACAATGATCTTGTATTTATAATTTGTCCAACTTAATCTAAAATATAATGAATGGGTAGATATATATACGGATATTTTAAGCCATAAAGTAGAGTTATAGATAAAATAAAATACTCAAAATGCATCAAAATGCGAAATAGATTTAGCCTCGGATAAAACCGGCTCTCGAACGCCGCTGGGAGGCTAGCTAGTGCCGCGTGTCACTCGAGCGGTTAGCTTGCGACAGGGGTAGCGTTGGGGCGCTACTTGTGTGGAGCTAGGACGCTATGTTTCTGGTTGAATTCGATCAATTTGACTTCGAATGGCACTGAGACACCTATATTGCCCATAAATTTTCCAATTCATTTCTTAATCTCTTCAAATCCAACACATATTTCAAACTTTTAATTGGACTTCCAAATAGAACTTCAACTGGCATTTGTCAATAGATTTCGAATAGTATTCCAAATAGAATTCTTCTTAAGTCGACTTTAATTAGAATTCTCAATTATATTCGAAATAAAATTCGGATCACATCCTACTTCTAAAAAATTCCACATTGACACGAATTCTACTGCAATGAGTAAACTTACAAAATTCTTCATCTGAAGACAAATTACTACAAATAATAAACTTCAGCTCTCCATAAAAAAACACAAACGAAATTCTCCATCAAATTTTCCACTTGAAAATATTCCCCACCTCAACCATTAAACCCAAAATATATTCAAACTCAAAAAAATCGAGTAACAAAATTTCAAAAAACTAATTTGCACATCAAAATTACTCGAATCACGAGCAACAAAATCAAACGCGATTAATAATAACCAAATAAGGTTGAAACAAGACTTGTAACATAATCACCACAAATTGCTTTGACAAAAGTATCTTAGCTAGAATCAACACATTCAACCACATTCGAAGCATACACAACTAAGCCCTTGTTTGATCTCCATTATTTTCAAAATACATTTTTCTTTCTTATTTTTAACCACACATTTTCAATAAAATAATTATACGTAACTTCAAAACTTTTTCTTATTTTTAACCACACGTTCTCTATAAAAAATACTATTTGAAAATATATTTTGGAATAAAATTGAGGCTTAAACAGACATTAAATCATCATTTTTATACCTATGTGGAGGCAAAATATCACAAATGGGTCTGTTTTTAGCAATAAAATACAATGAAACGACTGGTAATGGTGGCAAAATGAAATTATCCGTAGCTTTCAAACTTGACTTAAACGTATTCATTAAAGTAGATTCCTAACAAAACTCCAACGATACTGAACTAAACTCACAATCCACTTGAACTCCAAATTTATGCTGATTGATCTTTAAAGATTCTGTAGAACCTTGCAATACATATAATTGAGATTTTTTCTGTCCCTGCAACACAATATGAGCACATTTACAAGCCTTCAAGACTCCACATTCACCAATGAAATCGTAACCTTTCAAATCAAGAGTACTCAAGGAGATAAGAATTCTTTTCAAATCAATAACATATCACATTGCATCAAGTGGTCTAACACTTCCATCAAACAACTTAATTCTAATCTTTTCAATACCAACTATCCTATAAGGTATATTATTTTACATCACCACAACACATATCGAAACTGCTTCATATGTTGTAAATGAATCACGATTGAGACTCATATGAAAAGTGAAAGCTTTATCAAGAATCCAATCATTGTCATGTTTGGAGTCGCTGATAGTAATAATCAAAAGCTCTCCATCATTGAGAAACTTTTTTGTCAGATTGTTTTCACCTGGAGTATCTAATTCTTTCCATTCTGATTAGTTGCAAGCAATTTTTCTTTATTCTACAACTTATAGAAATCTTTAACCAAATTTTCATTCTTCTTACAATAATTACAAATTTTATTTGTGGAGTCAGACATTTATTTGCCCCTTGCACAACCACCATCAACAATAAGGACATCTCCATGAGTATCAGTACTAAGGAGATACTTCATCTTCTCCTTTGAATATAGAGTACCATAGACATCTTTAATAGTAAAAGTATCACGACTATATAGTCTTCATCATATTTAACAACTAAGATTTTCAAATTAGCGACATTTTCCTTAAAAATAGCTAGAAAATCTTCAAGAGATGTGCCTCCAGTCATACAATGAGAATAAATGTGCTGCTTCAAGTGCAATTAACTAGTTAGACTCTTCATCGTGCATAATTGTGCCAATCTCAACCATAACGCAGCATCGAATTTTTCTTTCAATACATTCTAAAGAATATTATTCAAAGGATAAAGATGAATTTGTGAGAACGCCTTCCGACCCTTACGTTGTTTCTCCTCATAATTCCAAGTTGTAGGCATCTTGTTAAATTCCAACAATGTATCGTCCAAATCCATCTGATCAAGTAATGCTCGCATCTTTATCTGTCACAATGAAAATCTTGTGATGCGATCCAAAAGTGGAATATTATAATTCATGGTTGCCATCACAAAATTAAAAATTTCCATATGAATAAAACATTAGCTCTGATACCAAATTTATAAGGAATAAACGGATATCAGATTACTCTTATAACAATTTGATGTACTAATAGGCGAGAAAAAAAAATGGCACAATATGAAATAATTGATCACAAACTCAAGAACAATATAATTTACAGAGAAAATGAGAATTCACTAAAATATGGAAAAATAATACAATGATGTTGTATTAATAATTTGTCTAACTTAGATGGTGTTTGAGCCCCATTATTTTTGAAAAATGTATTTTAGAATAGTTGATTGATGGAAAATGTGTGGTTGAAAAAGAATGATTTTTTTTATTTGTGTGTAATATTATTTTAATGAAGAATGTGTGGTTGAAAAGAAGAGAAAAAAATGTATTTTCAAAAAATAGAAATCAAACACTCCCTTTATCTAAAATACAATGAAGAGCTAAATATATATAGGAGATGTTTCAAACCCTAGAGGTAGATTTATATATGACATAGAATACTCAAAATGAGAAACATATTTGGACCTGAATAACACCGGTGCTCGATCGAGAGGCGAGCGGCTAGCTAGAGTCGTGCACAGATCGAGATGTAGGCGAGTGGTTAGCTAGCGGTAGGGGTAACATTTGGGCTCTACTCTCGGGTTGAATTTGATCCATTTGACTTCGAATTGCATTGAGGCGCCCATACGGCTACCTAAAAATTTTCTTATCCATATCTTAACATTTTCAAGTCCAACACAGATTCCAAATTCTCAACTGGGCTTCCAAATGGATCTTCAACCAAAATTTGCCAAAAATACTTTTATATTGATTTTTGATAGTTATATTTTACCTCTCCTTTCTTTTCAAAAATTTCGAAAACCTCCCCTCTTAGCAAAAAATGAAAAATTCCATTTTACCCCTCTCCCCTTATGTATATATGATTATATTTGTATTCTTATTTTTTTTATTTCTCTCAATTTTTAATACAGACAAAAATAAACAATTTAGTTTTTAAAAGGTTTATTTTTTTAATCTTTTTTGTACAGAGTGATTTCATTTCAATAATATTTTTTGTGAATTTTGATTTCTAATTAGAAATGAAAGAATAAAATCAATATAAAATATTTCCTGAAAAATAAACTCAAAATAAATCCAAGCTATAAACTTTTGATTGCAATTTATGCATAAAATTATTACGATAATAATACTTTATTTTAATAAAGTATAAACATGCATAAAAATATAGATAAAATTGTTATGATAATATAACTTTCGTCACACACACTTATTGGACTTATTCAAATGCTCCTAACATGAATAATATCATATTCAATCTTCCTTCACACAACTGATTTAAGATACAACCTATTTGTTAGAAATTTATGCATGTACAACTCATAATATTTTTTGTAGCTCACAAAAACAAGAGTTTTCCGACTCTCTATTTTCCACTATACAGAGCTAGAACACTCAGAAATGTACACATACACGTACCTTTTTTTTTTTTTTTCTCTCTTTCTTTTTCTAACTCTCTCTTTACCTGCACAATTTGTCTCCATTTGGCTGCCGTAAATTCTTTCTGCCTGGCCGTATGTCTGCCAGAATTTTTACCCTAAGTTCCGTGAACTTTTATTTGCAGCCTTTAAATCGTGAAACACAATTCTCACACGTATATACAGGGAATTATATTCCTTAAAAACAAAAAAAAAAAGACACCTTCTATTAGCACTACTATTTTTATTGCCAAATAAGATATTTCTTTTCCGTTTAGAATGTATACTCTTTTACTTCACAAATTTAGATCAAACCCAACACAAGCTTCCCGTCCAACCAATCAGCTGCAGAATTTCCTTACCGATAAATATGTGTTGTTCTTATAGCGAATTTTTTACGGCTATTATATATCAATTCAATCACTAATAGATTTAACAGTCAAAGGATCATCTCATGTTCCAATGAATAGTTCACTTCAATCTATATACGCGTAAACCCTTTTTTAAGGTATATAAGCAGACCATTAATATGATCTCTCAGCTCAGCCTCTGAGTTGGAAGTATACGTGATAGAAATTACAGAATGCGATAAGACAAGATCCGGTGCTATATCGGACTAGTCCGACTCCTGCTGCCGTACTCGAGTTACCCTTTAAACTTTTTAATTTAACCTATTCTCCTTGTAATCTAAGCCAACGAGTATATAAACCATAGACAGTAATTCAAAAGCACTGTCTTTGTTTATCTTTTAAATGATTGTGGTAATAAATTGCAGCTCAAGCTCCCACCTAGCTCCTTAAAGTAGTAAACTATAGTTGCAGATTGTTTTGCGCTTAATGATGTAACAAAGTTTGACTACAAACCATCAAGGAACATAGAATCAAGAAAATCAAATCCTATAAGTGCTTGACTATATTGGATTAGACAAAACATTGGACATAATTTTAGCGCTCTCTCTTTCTCTTATTTCTAAATAATGCCTTGTCTTGCCTAATTTAACTTACATAAGGTGCCCAATTGCATTGTTAGCATATCTGGAAAAGAATGAACATTGTACATTATATCCAACTCAAAGGGTGCATGATGATGCCTCGGCTTTTAGCTTAGCAATGTTTGAATATGGATCTCTCAACGTCATAAAATCAACAAATTTAATTTGATTTAGTTCCATTATTTTGAAATCGAATTTGGACTGGTTTTTGTTTTTAAAATTTGGACTCGATCCACTTCTAGTACACTTTATGTCTGCCAATTATGAGTCACCATGCTACCTGGACACTTCCATGCACATTAGGCTATGTATTATCAGAGGTGGCAAATAATTCTAAAGAAAATTCGAAAAAAATCAGTGTAACTTGTCATCTGAGTTTTCTAATAGTTGCGCATGGTTATTTTATAGTGGAAATTTTTGCTACTTTTCTTTCTCTTTTTTATTTCTTTTTCGATCATTTGTGTTTTATATGTCTTTTCCATCAAAAAGTTTGTGCGCTCTAGCCTTTAAATTAACAGTTAAATTGTCAATTTTCGTCCATTTAATATATCCAACTGCTACAAATTAATCCAAAGGATAAGACCAATATGACAAAATATTGATTGAGGATATTCTAAGTGCTACGTACATTACTCAAATATTGAGAATCCTATGTAATTTTGCTAAATGCTTATTGAGTAGTTATTAAATTGATTTTGGGTACAAGCACAGAAAAGAAAAAAATGGAAAAAAGAAATAGAAAATGAAAGTAAAAGTAAAAAGTTTGAGGTCGTGAGTTGGATAAGAAGCTATGTTTTAATTCCCTTTTTGACAGATTATGCATATATGCTGATATGCATATGCATGCATCTCTTTATAACTTCAAACCCTAAAAAGCACTTTTTTTATTAGATTCCCTGAGAGTTTTTAACTTAATTATAAGTATTTAGAAAGAAAATAAAACATGATTAACAATAGCTGGAACAAGCAAATTCAAAATGCAGGAGTATAGTGACTTTTACGTGGAGTACACCAAACCCTAATGTGCCAAAACTGTACAATTTTGCTGAATCCACATTTGCCCTCACCTCAAAAAAACCCATCATCTGGTGTAATTAGGGTTCTTATATAAAAAAAAAAAAAGGGCATTTTAGTCCAATTGGAAAAGGAAAAGATATAGCAAATTTGGGTAATGATATACAGTAAAGTGCTGCTAATAATCACTTGCCTAAAACATCATGCATCGACTATATCTGGAAAAATAAAAAAGCCATCTTTGGGTCATTTTCCTGACCAGCTTACCTTCCCTTTCTCTCTCTATCTCAAATAACATATACAGATATGCCTGGCTAAGTAAAAGCTGGGCTTATACAAAGAAAGAAAGATAAAAAAGACTAAGGGCTGAGAGGGTGAGTTTGAAGGGATTCTTAGAAATCCGTGTAGGCTTCGGAAACCATTCAACTCGCCGGAAAATAGAAACATTTTCCAAAGAAACAAGGTCTGTGAATTAAGAAGATCATTTTCTTAAGGGAACTTAAATTTTTGTTTTTTATAAATGGTACAAACATTTTCTCTCTGTTAATTACGGTACGGTGCAGTTTTGTGTATGGTAATCTTGTTCGAGCACAGATCTAGAAACCAGAGGAGCTTTTCTTTTTCAGCATGAAAATGAAACGTTTTATCCCTAAAGGTTCTCTCTTTAGTGGGCAACTTGTTTCAAAGAAGTGTTTCTGTTTTCTTGATCATTCAAAGATATGTTTTGAATCAGTATGATTCTTGTTCATTTTAATGTTTCTAGTACAAATGATTATTAACTTGGCTACCTACGAAATTATCTCCTTTTCTCAAATTAATATTCATAAAAATTCCAGTTTTTCTTAAACTTGCATCTTCCAAAAATTTTCCAATTTTTGTACGATAACATACTTCATATATCTTGGGACATATAGATCCAGGTTTGATTTTTCGGCCTGATGATCAGAAAATGTTGTTCTGTAAATTCCCATGCTTTTCTTCTACTGCTTCTTTTGGTTTTTACATGTTTTCTACTTTTTTGTTATTTTTTGGTACACCAGTTCAAGATCTTCACCATACAGGGATTTTTCAGCTGGAGTATGTCCATTTGCAATTTTTTGGTTCTGATTTTAAGCTGTTTTCAAGATCTCTTCTATCCTTCTTTGTGAAGTGCTATGTTTTTAATTTGAAACCCCTTCTCCAACAAAGAGTTACATATTTTCGATATTTCTGTGCTGTGTTTATTTAACTTCTCTAGATCTCCACATAAAAGCCCTTCATCGTCTCGTGTATAAAAATCGACTCGGGAACTACATGTTTTTAGGCATATCTTCAGATCTCGATGTTCTTATGGGTGTTTGGGTGCCAATCTTTTATCATTTTAAGTTTATAATTACAGATCTTTGAAATCCTCACAGCTTGAATTTGCAGTAGGGAAAAGCCCTACTTTTCCCATGATCTTACAATTACTGTTAGCTAAAGATTCCAATTTATTAGCTTTATTATTTAGATTATAAATAAGATTTTCTATAGAGATTCCTGGAGAATTTAAGAAATTTTTTACATGGGAATTTTGTTTTGAATTAATAGGGTTTTACAAAATGGGAAGAGGAAAGATTGAGATCAAGAGGATCGAGAACAACACCAACCGGCAGGTCACATTCTGCAAGCGGAGGAATGGACTACTGAAGAAAGCCTATGAACTTTCAGTCCTTTGCGACGCTGAAGTTGCACTGATTGTTTTCTCTAGCCGTGGGCGCGTCTATGAGTATGCCAACAATTGGTAACTTCCACAACTCTGACTTACACATAATTTTCTCAAATTATTTTTGTAGGAAAGTGTGATTTGCTTATTTTTCTCAAATGTATTAATAGTCAGTATACTAGCTATTATAAGGCATAGAAATGTTTAATCATTAACAATTTTTCTGTGTTATTGAAAATTTCAGTAGGATTCCATAGTCAAGTTCTTAATTTATTTTGTGAACTAGTATACCACATGGATCGTGAACTGGCAGATACATAAACAGACGCATGTTTTTGCGTTGCAGAAGCTGCTTTTTGCTGTAAATGCATGCTGTTACAGTACTGTTTTCATTGAAAACCAAGAAGAAAAGGAGCTTATTATTCTGAAATTTTCTGCAAGCTCTCACAGAGTTTGGATCAGAATTAAATGGAAAAACAAAATAAAAAGTATTTACTGATAAAATTTAAAACATCTGTCCCAAAATGCATATATCCTTCAAATTTTGAAAACAAAAGTTAAGGATTCTTGATTGATTTATGCAAAAAAATTGCTGCTGATCGTCACCTGCCATAATAGTTGTTTACTTCTAATATTGACTTGTTTTTGTATATAGAATACTGCATAGATGATCATTATTTTCATTATCAAGAATATATTTTTAAAAACAATTAATTGTGAATCAAGTAAAAAATGATAAAACTGGGCACATCATCCAAGACAAAGATACGCCACATCCCAAGCTTCTTTTTTTTTTTTTTTCTTTTCACAGCTGCAGTTAAGAGCCAACAGCTCTAATTTCTTTCACATTTTTGTTGTTTGTGACTTCTAGTTTGCCTTGGTTTTCAGTTTTCAATGTTTCCAATTATAGCTTTACAAAGCATCCTAATCTTTTGACAGTATTTGTAAACTGAAGTTGTGTATCCAGCAGCAGTTTTTTTGGTCAGTAAAAAGGTTATAGCTTTCAATAGTCTATAGTTCTCTGACTTTCAATTTCAATGTTACTCACAAAAAGCCTAGATTCTAGGGTTTCTTTATTTTTTGTGTTGAGAGAAGCAGAAGAAAGGTAAAATTTTAATATCTACATATGCATATATACTTATGATCAGTTATGGACCAAGATTGATGTGTTTATCACCTACAACATTTTCATTCAACTTAGTTATGTTCAACACTTGCTTGAATAATATTTAATACTCCTATTTTTCTATACAACATTTTATACAATGAATATACGTGAATTCTCGATTTAATATATATATCATGTATAATAAATACATACGTTCTGTATCTAATACGTTTCATGTTCATGGTCTACTTGATTAGTATGCATTCATTAATATAATTCATTATTCAGTATAAACAATTATGTGGATAAAAATTAAGTTTGACTAATTATGTTTATAAAGTAAACACGTGTCAAAAAAGGGCTTCCAAATTAATTTTCAAGTGGACGACGTAGTAGCTTACACATAAAAAGATTTGAACTTTTTATTCTTCGAGGCAGAAAGAAGCGTCATATGACTCCAAAGTTAATTCTAGAGTCTGAGAAAAATATAAGATTTTCTAACAATATTTAAGATAATTAAGCATGCATTGTTATAGGCTTATATCAATTTCTTTTTCTCTTCCTGTTAGATTGAACTTTGATTTGCATCACATAGACTTATCAGAAAAGGCAGATATATAATCCTGAATTTTTTATATGTGCATATCATGGAGAACATATATATTACAGTCCTAATGACTTTCAGTATTGTCTGCCCTAAAGTGACATCACCTCTCTTGCACCATTATAGAGCCTTGATTAATAATTCCAATTCTCTATTTACCCTTCTTGTACTAGGATGTTGTCTTATCTAAAATAAAATTCAGTGGCAAGTAAGATTTAGTCCCACTAGATGCAACAAGATATCTCTACATACATTCGCTGCAACTATTTGTTCCCTTTTTCATTCAACATTTTACTTAGTCATTATTTCCACTTTCTAGCCTGCTTTCAAGATTTTCACACTTTTTTATACATAGTACGACTTACAAGTTCAAACCAGACCAGTCTTTTAAGAAATTATCCCCTCGATCACTCAACATATTGAACTTCAACCAATGCTAAATTTATGAAGATATTAATAAATCTCCTTTCTCTTTTGGTTCGGCCATAAGATAGAGATAGAATATAGTAGGACTGGAAGAAGTTGTAGGTATGTTTAATGTAATTTTTTTAGAACAAAATTTGTGAAAAAATAATTTTTTTTAAGAATGTTTAGTTAAAAAGTATGAAAAATTATGAGTCCGTGTGTAAAAAAATTTATTGGAAGAATGCATGATGGAGAATGGATTTTGAAAAAAATAATTAATGGATATGTACCAAACAAGAGATTAATGAGATGTGCAGATGGAAATACCTATTCTTCGTGGATTAGATCCCAATGATATGCACACCTCCAATCAAAATTTTCAGCTTCCATAATTTGAATTCATCAACCACATACATATTTCATTTCGATGACTCCTAGGTTTTGTATCACATCTCTTGACACGTGGTTCAACCACGTGTGCTTATGAAAACATCTTAGAAATCTAATTCACATAGATAATGTTATCCAGCTCCAGCCACTTCCTAGGTCAAAGGTTCTTCTTTTGTTCTCTATTTTGTTACAACAAAAATGTTCGAGTCTTTGATATTAGAGTAACACGTCAACAACTCATGACACGGGTGGTATTTAAATACACCGAAGTCATGTTTGTAAAATTTATCAAATACAACGACAACGTTAAATTATCTAAAAAATTTGTATTGCTTTTCAAATATTCCCCGAGTGATCATCTGTGCATTTGATTTTCTCATTATGCACTTTCATAGTACAAAGGACGCAGGCTGATGAATTATTTAGATAACTTTTTGTTGATTTTCTGGTGAATATTCATATATACTAATGATGCATGTGTATGTAAAGGAGTTAATGGCGTGTCGATACATAAATACATCCCCATCCTCCTATTTTGGAATATATGTGTTGAATAATTTCCACTATCTGCAGCATTAGGACAACTATAGAGAGATACAAGAAGTCAACTTCAGACAGTGCAAATGCATACACTACTCAGGAGATTAACGCTCAGGTAAAATGAGATTGTAAAAAAAGGTAATAGGCACGCACACAGATAATTCAGGATGGACCCACGAGTCATTAAAAAATAAATGCATAAACCAACTTTTATTTTTGTTAATAATTTTTTGTGAATGTATCGATGAGAAAGCACCATCGTAGAATTTCTTGGAGGTCTGGATTTTTGTTTTCAGAAAATATCAATGAGAAAGGATATCCAAGTTTTTGTTAATCTTCATTTTATGGCTTGAATGCAGTTTTACCAACAAGAGTCGAAGAAGCTGCGCCAGCAAATACAGATGCTCCAGAGCTCCAACAGGTAAACTCATCATTTAACTGAACAAAAATCGTAAGAATTTCCATGGGACTGAAAGCTGCCTTCCTACAGATGATCATAATGGGAAACAAATTGAAAATATATATTTCAAACACGTGCACTACATTTGACTCTTTTAGATTAGTTGCTTTATCTTGATAGAAACTAAATTAGAGCGACAATACTATATAATTTTATTGTCGTTTTAAACAACTTTTGTATGTTTTGTATTTTAATAAACTGAATATATCAACTAATAGGTCTTAAATTCTCCTGCAACTATACATAATGGATCGGCATGATTTATTAGTTATAAAATTTAATTGTAGAATATGAAATACTTGAATATTTCATATGTCTAAGTAGCAAGAATAATAATGGATAGTCAATAGATGTCCTATTTAATGGCACCAAAAGTTTACAATCTTCTTCTCAGGCATCTCATGGGTGAAGGGTTGGGGTCTTTGAATGTGAAGGAGTTAAAGCAGCTGGAAAGCAGGCTCGAACGAGGCATAACCAGAATCAGATCCAAGAAGGTAAACAGTTAGTCATATATAGTGAAAACATATAAAATGAAATGTACAAGGAGAATTGATTATCTGTCTAAAACATATAATATATCAACCATTTTCTCCTTCATCAATTGATTGTCTATCTGAAACATATGATATATCAACCAAAGTGTGTAATTATACATACACACACACATCTCTTTTCTCATACAAATTCTTAATGGTTAATGTTTCGCTTGGACAGCATGAACTGATACTCGCTGAAACTGAGCATTTGCAGAAGAGGGTATTCTCTTAAACTAATACTTAATTTAGTACTTTTGTCGATAGTTTACTAGCAAATAAATAAATTTTTTGAGTGTTTTTAAAGAAATTTATGATTGTCATTATTTCTCTTTTCAAACGTGTCCTGTGAATAGGAAGTTCAGCTGGAGCAGGAAAATGCCTGCCTCAGAGCAAAGGTAAGCTTGGATAACAAATGAAAAAAAAAAAACATAAATCATTAGAAGTGTCAACCGCTATAATATCAAATGGATATGGAAAAAGAATCCCATAAAATTGTGCTAATGATTTTATTTTCAATACATTTTTTTATTCTTTTTAGCCTAGCTCCCGCATTAGCTAACTGAAAGATTTCTGAAACAATAGGGATTCTTGTGACTTGAAAAGTTCTAGATTATTTTTCATGATCATATTTACACACACACTCCAATATTCTGAAAACCCCAGGTAGCAGAAACTGAAGGGCTGCAGCAACTAAGCATGATGCCTAGTGGGCATGACTACAACGCGATCCAGGCTTATCTTGCTCGTAGCCTTCAACTGAATTTGATGGAGGAAATGCCTCCTGCACCTTATCCTACTCGTGACAAGAAGATCCTTCATCTTGGGTATGTGTTTCCTAAGACATTCTTAAATCTTAATTTGTAGAAGAGAAATATTGACATTAATTGGAAACCGTTGGCATTATTTAACAAAGCTCAATTATTGAGAAGAATTTTTTCTTAAATAAAGATGTCAGTATTCTTTATTTCTTAACAAGAAATTAAAATTGAATATTGAAATTAATTTTTCGTTTATTTTTAATATTAGAATCACAATACTTATGACTTATATTCTTCTTCTTGCAATGCAGGTAATGTCATGAGAGAACATGCATATTGGGGGTAGATAATATTCTAATAGCGTATAAATTTAAGTGCCTTCTTCTAGCATTTGATGAACTTTATGTTTTTAAGTCATGTATCGTCTATTATAAATATTCTGCTTCATGATACTAGGCTATCAAGCCTGTCTTGTGTGCGTGTCGAGTGGGAGGTGTGGTCTTGACCCCCTCTTTAAGTCAGTCCTCCATATTAGTAAAAATTTCACCTTCTTGGTGGTTTGGATACTAATGAATGAAAAAATCATTGTCTTCTTTAATCATTAATCATCCTAGATAATTCCGTGACTGTAAACCATCAATGAACAAGAAAAACAACCCAATATATGCCTTCATCGTCTAACTTAGGTAGGAATCATAAGGACATTTTCTGTGCATTGCTCACTTATCAGTGAGAAACAAAGGTACAATGCTGTTACTATTCGTTGACATCCCACATCTCCAGACAGACAATATATATGTTTTATAGATAAGTAGAAGCCGAAGAGACAAATAACCAACATTATAAGCAACTGAAAGATTGAAAGGAACTTCACCACAAACTTATAAAACTGTAGCCTTCAACCTTAACAGACAGAAAGTAAAAGCATAGCAAATAAAAACACACTTCCAAGTTTGTAACTCGATAAGTACTTGTCCCTCCAAATATATAAATATATGATCCTTGTGATCTTCTCACAAAATCGCATCCTCCACCAGCTTAAATAGTTCGTTCTCAATATTCCTCCTTGCAGCTTTCTCTTTAGACAATTGCATTTCTAGAGCATCAGTGGTCTCCTTTAGCTTATCCCTACTTGCTAACTCTTCAGACAATTGCTTTTCAAGAGCACCAGTGGTCTCCTTTAGCCTTGAGACCTGGAAACAATATTTTCGACAAAAATGAAACCAAAATGTTTCGTAAGTACCCATCACATATCAGACTTGACGGACAAGTTTATTGAAACAATCAATTATTTTTTTCGATGGATTTTGATCACCAGCTGTATCTTATTCAACTACAATGCCTCCAATGGCAGTCGACATGACAATTTTCTTCAAGGTATTTGCCCGGTGGAAAATTGTAACTTACCAAGCATGCGAAAGAATATATATTGATTAACTTTCAGATTTAAAGTTAAATGACAAATATAAGTATCAGCATCAATATTTAAAGGAAAACTTCATCAAAGTAGATGCTCACCTGAAATTTTTTAAAAAGATCATTTGTATATGGTTCTCCAGAATTTTTATCCACAACCTCATTTACAAGGTAAAGAAGTTCATGTTAGATATTTATACAATAAATATAATATGTGAAAGAAATAATTAATTCAGATGAAGAGTCCAATTGGTGAAAAGTCACAGTCGTCGGCTCGGGCTCGTCAAAAAGACGAGCCCTAGCACGAGCCGAGCCGAGTAGGCCGGCTCGCATCCAATTGATTTGGATGATGTTGATGTTAGTCATCCAATTGATTTAGAACGGGATGAAAAACCTACATTAGATATTCCCGATGCAAGATGGAAGATAAATGGGAAGAAGCAGGCAAAATGTTGGAACCATTTAAAATGAGTTCAAACTGGTCGTGTGACCGATGGAGTTCCAGAAATCAAAACAGCATGTAAATACTGTCAACAACGATTGGCATGGCAAAAAGGCATTGGAACCACCCATCTCAACCGTCACTACAAAACATGTGCGGGCGAAGATGGGCTTCTTCCAACTGGTCAAACG